>JAMKCH010002987.1:0-43965 GCA_023653785.1 Ophioderma brevispina
AACTACATACAACCAATTCCTCATGCTAGGATTGACACAAAAATACATTTTATGGAACAACCTAAAATCTACATCGTTTAGTGGCTACCTTTGGGGCTTATCATTTAATATGAACACAAAGATCTGGAGGGCAAATCTACCCTACATAGACACATCATTGCACTTTCAGGGGTTATCAATTAACTGATTCAATAGCCGAAACATGAATCAATACCACATGACTTCTGGAGTAGCATGTTGTGTTAGAAAGTTCTCAACCAAGATAAAACAAATGTTAGAGGTGACAAGATATGTGCTAGATTTTTGTAGTCAATGTTATACTCAAAGGCATGCTGACCTCATTTCCCCCTCCCCAAGTCTGCATGTTCTAAATACTAGGGGAATTCACCCATTTCCATCATTCATAGAGTTTACAAACACCCGTTAGTAATAATGGAAAGTCTCACCACACATAACAGATGATCTCAGAAGTGTCAGTGGGAGAAGTGCTTCAATTTCACGCCATCTTGTTTTCCGCTTTCCTGCTGTCGGGCAGGATGACCCGTTTCCCCCTTACCAAATCTGTTCTAATGTGTACAATTTGGAATAAGGTTTCAGTCCTCCCTCATTCAAAAATAGTTAAAGGTCATGATCCATGCTTGTCTTGTTTCCCAGGAACCCCATATTTTCCCGGAGTGATCACAATTTTGGTATCAATTCAAGAAAGCTATTATTTTTCTCTTTACCCTGTGAATCTTAGGGCCAAGGAGTTTGGTATGGATGTTATGAGCGAAAATATGCCCTATGTTGGTTGACCATATTACTTTTTACAAAGTACTTACTCTATGGGGATTACAAAATCAGCATTTTTAGCTCTCGTTTCCAAACGGTTTGAATAATGGAGCAAAACTTTACCTTGGGTTTTTGGGTGAAGGTCATCAAAACAAATATTTATAGATTAAAAATTGTTGCAATATGAGATTTTGAGGCACCCAAATATTGGTGTCATAACAGTAATTTCATTAGATTTGATGCTCAATAGATTTCTTACCATGTATTTGGCTACCAGAAATACTTAAGATAAAAATAAAATTATGTATTTTGATTTGCTTATCTTTCATTTAAAAAATCGGCCTGATATTTTTGTATAATTTGCTCCTATACACTTAGAAATTTCACAATTTTTGTACCAAGCACGTTTATCAGCTAATCCTCTGCAGATGGGGATATTTTTGATGGAAAGCTTTACATCATGGCAAACCAAGTATTTCAATTCTTTCGTCCCCTGATAATGTGCAATCGCTTGTTCCACCCACACCTTTAAAATCGGATCATCCCTCTTAACAAAATAAACACAACCATTATTGCTTCCACAACAAATAGCATCTAAGAGGGCCCTTTTACAAAACGACATTAATATGCAATGCTATGTTTGACTTCCTGGATTTTGAGTAGCATGAGTCTGGCACAGTTAAGGTAAATATTGTTAGCAGTGCACCCGGGGAGTTTACAACCCGCAATTAAAGGTCTCTGTTTTCTCTGAGCACGAGACCTTGTTTCCTCCTCCCCCCTCACCTGCTACAATGACCGTGCCAAGCCGCTTCAGAATGACAGGTTTGGCTAGGTTTGGTAAATGCCATGGTTAAGGAATGAGGAAATGTACGTGCAGGCAAAATGAAGCACAGAGAATATAGAAGGATGGAAAGAGTCGTTACAGAGATGAAAGTGTTTGGCAAGGGAGTCTTAAAACTTCCTGCATGTCCTGCCTCTCACAAGATTGCTCATTAAAGCGGCACGGCACCATTTTCACCAATAGAAATTTCCTTTCTCTCTTTCTTCAATTTGCTCTCACATGTATAGTCTAGGCCATTGGAAGAAGGCAGATACATTTTAACACATACAAATTACATACTCACAAACAGATAGTGATGTTAAGGTGAGGTTGAAAGACAATCCAGGTAATCTGTAGGCTAACGTTTAAGTTTTTCCATACTTTAGAGTCAACAAATGTGTATATTACATAATATCAATAGACTCGTACTCGTTGATTAAAACCACAAAGGTCACAGACCCATCAAACGGTGTCATGCCGTGGGAAACATTGCATACGGCAATGCGTTTTCTTCGTGTGTCAAACGCCATTATCTGCTGTTGTTGCTGTAATTAATGTCGCCGTCGACATTAATTATGAACGTTCTGTTTACCCTAAAGACACTGATTTGGTCTTATCATTTCAGGTGACGGGCTTAATGATAAAAAGCTTTTACCACCATGCAAAAAAATCGATTTTGAAAAATCTTGAGGGTGCAGTATTTTTCAAATGTCCCAGTTGTCCTCTTTAACAATTCAGTAAGACCTAAGGTATTTTCACCACATTGATACATAAAGGGGTTTCCATAATCCCCTTTAAGAAACCCCTTTCCTGGTGGATTGTTTAAATGAAACTACACCTCTTACAGCAGCTTTATAAGACTCCCAAAATAAACCATTTGTGAATTATCTTGCATCAATCATCAAAACATGGGGAAATTGAACAATTGTAACCAAATTTAACAAACATACTCCCAAATGTACTTTAAAAAAAGTTTATTCAAAATTTACAAATAAAGCTCCTTACTATTCACAACCTGTACAAAAAGTACACAGCACCTGACCGCTCATGTTTCTATCATAATCACTGTTGCCACGTTAGACAAATCTCAAGATTACTGAAAATTTAAAAAATACTGCCTGATTTAAATTGGATTTTTTAACACGTGGGGCCTTCCGTCCCTTAATAAGTGACATTAAGATAAAGTACAGTAATTATTGACACTAATCTGAGGTAACTAATAAAATATAGCTTTGCCCGTCAGCGAATGGAATAAACAAATGTATCATTTTTATGTTGGTCGCGTCTGCCAATGGCGGTTTTGTCAACAAGAAGTATGACTTTCGTCTCTAACGCATTGTGTTCAGCAATGATATTGTCTCTTTTGATTTTAAATGTATGTAAGAAATGTCCTTGAGCACATAAATCATGGAAGGATTTAGCATAACAGAAGGGGTTGCACGAATTAAAATGCTACAGCTTTGGGCGGCATTGGGTTGTTTGATCATGAGGTCCCTCCATGGTCTCAGATAAATTTTACCTGAAATTACCTCAAACGCAAACACAGTTTTCCTGGTCAGAAAATAAACTGGTCCCCCTGCCATTTCGATATGAAATGACGCTTGAATTATGCTTTGCACAAAAATGGCCTACAATTTTTTTGGTCATAGTCCTTTGCCCGGTCAAGCGAATGGTTTAACGAACTGGTACTTTTAAAAAAGTTTTAAAAAATTACAAATATATTAAACTGGACCCTAATCCATCACTAAAAAGGGAATTAGCAAATTTGTATGAAACATATTCGTAAAATCTACCAGAATTCTCTTCATACCCTTGCAATCTTCCTTCGCACCGGCTTATATGGGAAGATTTGGGGTAAACACACTATGTTGTTAGGGCTGACTTTCTGTCTCGCACGATTGATCATACTACGATCGCGATTGTATCGGGTTAGAAAATGACGAAGTGTGGTACTGAAGCATTAAACGCGTCATACTGACTGCTTATCTATCTGGAAATATAAAAAATATTCATATGAACTCATTAATATTCATAACCTGTCCAAAAATCATACAGCAATTGACCTCTGTTATATCCCTCATCCTCATTTATCATAGATTTTCCTTTTTTGGGCTACAAAATGATAAGAGTTTACATAAAACTTGACTTTTGATTCACAAAATGTATAAATTATCTGATTAAAACACAAAAATTACCTAAGTGAATACGGGATGTGCCGCGACGCAAATATGGGTCTCTTTTCAGCTTTCTGGTGGTATATGAATGAACACCTTTTTTCATTCCCAATTTGGTGAATAGACTAGAAATGGTCCTTTTTCTAAATTTTCCTAAAATTTGTTGAAAATTAGTCCACTTTCCTCAATCTGAAGCACATTTTACCCAAAAAGGTGCATTGTTGAGGAAAAATTCAAATTTGTGTGAAATTTGGCCCAAAATCTGTATTTTCTGGCACAGTCGCTATGGGTCTTTTTTTGCAAAACATTGGTACAGATATGAGTCCTACTTCCACACTCTTCGGAAGCAAAAAACCCAAAAAAGAAGTCCCTACCTCTAGTCCAACTTTGATACCCGCCATTCATAGACCCACAGATTTCTTCAGAAATTCCAGGGTAGAAGATACAGATAGCTATCTATTTGACAGTCAAGAGCATGCTCACTCATGGCTACCACCAGGATAGATAGGCATCCTTGTTTATAGAATGTTTGCTTGTAATAATAACAACTTGCAGATTTGTATCAAGACACAAGTGATGATAGCTTTCACCTGATGAAGTCTTGTTATTATTATATGAAACACCTTAGTTTTGAACATAGGCAGAGCAGAGTTCAAGGAAAGTAACGACTCTGGTAGCTTCAACTTTCATTCTAGGTACCCCATATATTATAAGGAAAGATGGCTTTGTCTTTATTCGCAAATACAGAGATGGTGCTACTGAACAGGCTGCAGTTCTGGGATCTGGACCCCCCCCCCCCCCCCCCCCCCAAACCCATGGGTCTGGAATGTAGTACACACATGAATCCCTGGGGCACTAACCTTAAAGAGACACTGGCACCATTTGAAAAATAGTGCGGCCACTCAAGATTTTTCAAAATCAATATTTTTGCATGGTTGTAATTAAAGCTTAATAATACAAAAGCCATCACCTGGAAAATGAGTAAGACCAAATGTGGCATCATTATGGGTAAACAGACAAATTTTATTAATTAATGTCGCCGCTGCGAAGAAATGGCGTTTAACATGCACGTATGCATGTGGACCCTATTGCCACGGTCTGTAACTTTGTGGTGTTAATATCAATGAGTACGGATCTATTGATATGCATGTAATATACAATTTGTTGATTAAAGTTCGGGAAAACTTAAAAGTTAGGTACAAATTACCTGGAGCCTTATTAACCTCTTATTAAAATACCTATCTGGTGCAAATTTAAGTTCCAAGACTTACAAAATTGGGTCATAAATTATAAAGTTCAATAGGACCCAACTTTTGCAGCAATTCAATCCAATCCCCCACAAGTTTGGCACTTGGGGGCTTATGTCACATAAATTCAAAAGTTGACCCACCAACTGGTACCAACACACAACCAATAGGTCCTTTCCATCCTCCTCACGGTCTATAGCCCGTTTCAACTGGGCAAAAAGTCAAAGTGAATCGATTGAGTATTCATCGATTTTCACTTTCCTGATTTTTTTTCAAAGATGATTTTTTTTGAATGTATCCTCAAAAAAATTTGAATTCGTAAGTTGCTTTTTAGGGCAACTTACTTTGAGTGGAATTTAATCCATCGTCATTGAATTCGAATTGTTGCAATACAGGCGAACTTTATTTACGCAAGCGTAAAATATTTATGACTTCCGCGAATTGGTCGCTGATGCATATAGGCATGCGCTAAATGCCCAACTACAAACACCCAACCCCTCCCCAAACCCAGAAACAACACCCCATCCACCCTGCAACACCCACCCCCCTCCCCAAAACCCACCACCGTCCCCAACACACTAACCCCCATCCCCAACATCTGCCAAACACCCACACACCCTCTCCCAACATCTGCAACACCCACCCCACCCTCTCCCCAACACCCCACTCTTCCCCTCCCCAACAACCTTCTCCAACACCCCTCCCTATGGCATAGTAGTATCGTGGTGTGAGCGAAGGAATTTTGCCTTCTGATGTACTGTTTCAGTTATACAGCAATTAAGCATAGTTAATTAGCTCATTGGCAACTTAAGCCGCTGGCCGCATAGATCACATACTTTCAAATGGCAACAGGCGAACTCGTATTTAGCGATGCGTAAAATATGTCCCCGCCGCATGTCGGCTATACTACATGATAATGCAACTACAACACCCACCCCACCCCCTCCCCACAACTCCGCACACCCCACCCCCCAACCACCCGAACAAAACCCCCCCCCTCCCCAACACCCTGCAACACCCACGCCACAACCCACACACACCAACCCCCTCCCAACAGACCACCACAACTCCCCACACCCACCCCCCTCGCAAACCCCCCAACTCCCTGCAATACCCACCCGCCCCCCCTCCTTAACGCCCTCAACACCTGACCCTCACCCCAATACCCCATAACATGCCTCCCCCTTCCCCCAATTTAACACCTCAACATTCCACTCCCCTCCCCAACCCCCCTCCCCAACCCCCCCCTACCCCCTCCCCCACACCCTCCCCCCTCCCCACCACTCCCACCCCCTCTACGCCCCCCGCCCCTTCCTAACACCATGCAACCCCCCCGCCTGTTTCCCACCACATGCACCAAACACCCCCTCCGCCAAAACCCTGCACAACAACCCCCCCCCCCCCCCAATACCCCGCAATACCTAACCCCCTCCACAACACACCTATGACATAGTAGTCTCATGTAAGCGAAGGAATTTTGCCTATCCGACATACCGTTGCAGAGATACAACAATTAACGCATATTTAATTAGCTCATTTGCATACCTAAGCCCGCGGCCAAATATATCACATACTTTCAAATTGCAAAGAAATGTGGCCCATGATAGGCTTTCAACAAGCAGCACAGGAATTTTGAGTACCAATGTACACTGTCAAAAATATAGTCAATTACGACGCTGATTTTTGCATATAAATTAGCTCATTTGCATACTCAATTTTGCCCAAATATGCCCAAAATCAAATCAGGTCGAGAACTCTCAGCAGCCCGCTTCCTTCCACAAGTTACCTCATTATACTCCTTACGGATCTCCAGAAAACTTGTTCACAGGCCTTACAGGAAAATTTCATAAATTATGCAAAGAGATACTTAATTAGCCTATGTTAGCCCAAAAAGCTAAATCGGTCGAGAACTCATCAACCCGCTTCTTTCCACCAAGTTACACATTGTTGCCTTACGGAACTCCAGATAATCGTAAGTACACATGGGTTGAATTTTACAAGACGGACAACGGACGGACGCTGCTCAATTTTATAGGCCCCGTTCCGAACTGGTTCGGCGGGGACAATAAAGATGTGCCCCATGATTACACTTTAATTGCAGTGCACGGAAGGAATTTGAAGTATCCAGTACAGTGTCAAAAATATAGCAATACGCGGATTTTTGCATCATAATTAGCTCATTGCCCTACTCAATTTGCCCAAAATACGGCCCCCCAAATGTAATAGGTCAAAAACTTTTCAGCCCGCTTCCTTCCACCAAGTTACCATCATTATTATGCCTACGGAACTCCAGAAAACTTGAAAACAGGCCTTGCAGGAAATTTCATAAAAATATGCAAATTATTAGTACTTAATAGCATATTTTACCCCGCCCAAAATCTAACAGGTCAAGACTCACCCACCTGCTTCTTTCCACCAAGATACATTCATGTCGCCCTACGGAACTCCAGTAAAACGTATACAACGTGGTTAACATTTTTATTCACGGACGGAACGAACGACGGAAGCTGATCATTTTAGTCCAGTTCCGTTAACTCATTCGGGGCGGGGACAATAAACGAAAAACAAATAACGGATTTAATGTTTGTGTGTAACAATGACGCTCTGTGCAGTGTCCCGGATTGTAAGGCAAAGAAACTGTGATCTCAAACAACTGAGCATTGGAACGTGAAGGTAGTGCGGTCATTCCAAAGATTTGGACTTCGATGACCTCTGTGCATTCTTTCGTTTTCTCTCTAGTTTTGCCGTTAGTTTTAATAATTATTTAGGCCTGATTTCACAGAAAAAGCTAAAAATATGGCCGCCGAGAGCAAACCAAATAGGGGTCCCAATATTCATGGGCCCGACATTTTTGAAGATCGCGCAAAATCTTCATTGAACAGGAAGTCAAAACTTCCTGCTAAATGAGAGCACAAAATAGGGGTGGTAAATCTAATTATGAAAGCGAATTCGGAAATTCGCTTTCAGTGTAAACACCTACTACTTGAATTAATTTAAGCTAATCCTTCAGTTGTAATTCTAAAATAATGTCAAATTCAATTTGACTTTTCTCAGTGTACACGTGGATGACATCCACTGCCAGAAAAAAAAAAAAAAATTGCAAAGAGGCATGTTCAAATTTATTTTTATTGCAGTGGTTTAAAACAACATAAACTTGTCCCCATAAATAGTTATTTATTTTGGTTACTGACTGTGGAACACCTGTTTTTATAACGCAATCAATTACAGCCCCGAAAGTTTATGTGGTCCACTGGGCTGCAAATGCTTGATCATCGGGGGAAATCAGAATACGATTTGATTTTTAAGGTCTAGTAATTAATATTAAAGGCTTAATCAATGGCCACGAATTGCAATAAACAACTTATTAATGTTTCTAGAACAGTCATAGAATATACACAAAGGTCACCAATTACTTAATTTGTAACACCAGCCTGTTGCCGTATTGGCAAGGATTAAAATAATGCATAGTTACCTTATCTAACGGTCCAGGCCACAGCATGTGGGGGGGGGAGGTGAGGGCATACGAGTGCCCCCCCGCTCAATTCCCCAAGAAGCAAAAAAACCCTAAACAGTGAGTGGGAGCAAGCCCAAAATTAGATGTTTTATGCTCCTTTGTCGAAAAAAAGAAGGGTCTAAATTTGAAATTGGGCCCCCTTTTGCAGGGGCAAATTTGGGGAAAAGGGTCCCCCTTTTTGAAAAAAAAGCACCATCTCCCAAAAAAACCTGTTATGGGCCTGCTATGGTCAATAGTTCAATAGCTACAAGGTGATAATTGTTCATATCAAGGTCATCGGGGGCAAATATGTAGAGTGCTCAATTTTATTGAAACTGTGGCAAAAATATTGGTCTTCAAGTTTCCCCATCAGCATATATTTTATGCAAATTTTACTTCCCTTGTATATTTCTAGAACAAAATGTGTTAAGGCCTACACAGTGTATGGGGCTATTTTTATCAGACGTTAGTCATGTTTTATAGTGGAATTGGTCTACTTTTGAGGGTACAAATGTGTCGGCAGAGACGTAAGTGTGAAACGTATGGGGGTAGGTACTGCATTTGCATTGTGAGTGGAATTTGAACTTCTGTTAATGGTTTGTAAGTTGAAAAGTGTTTCTCAGTTTAAAGGTGCATGCCACGATTTCACAAAACAGGGGTTCCTAACTTTCATCCACAAAGTTGGGCCTACAAGCACAAACTTCTCCTTGTGTTGTAGTTTCATGGAAGAAAGCATTACATAAATCAATAGTACATGCATGTTTTTTCTCTATTACAGTAATAGCATTATAATAGATTTTAACCTGAGTGCAGTCAGTGAACAAAACGCTCTTTCATGAATTGTTTCGACCAATTAATATGAAATATGGTAACATACCAATGGAATGCTGAAACCTAAAACACCTGTTAAAATTGGCCCAATGCCTACAAACTATGTGCCATAAAAATAAGTCTCATCATGTTATAGAATCCAAACATAATGCCAAAGCATTTTCACCCCAAAAAAACCACAAGTCACAAAAGTCACCGCAAACAGTCACCCCAAACACATTGGGCTACGCCCTGCCCTTGTTGACATCTGCCAGAAATTAGACCTGGAGGAAGATGAAATTCCCAGATGCAACATAAGCAACAGGGTTAACATTCCTTGCCCCTTGTGTATTGAGCAAATGTAATAACCCATGACGACCCACAGTCTATTCATGTTACCTTGTACACATTTTGAACTTGACCAAAAATCAGCCTTATTACCATCCTCATGTTTTTTAAGCCGAGGTTAGATTGGACGAGTTCACTACACTTGCTATACATTTCAATTACCATGGAGTAACAAGGCAATGACATTTAGAGCTACATTTTTTTTGGCATCATAACCCTATATTCTGGAATTCTAGCATGACAAACATAATAAATAGGCCACAATTTTTGTCAGGTGTTCCAAAGGAAAATGATCAGATATGAGCCAATACAGCCATTTGGGTGTACCTGCTAACTAAAACATTACCAATCATGTAGGCCTACCTATGGTAACCATTACTTAATTAAATGCAATAATCATGTTTCACCTTATGAACAGGGTTTATAAGGCTGTTGTTTTCTCCTGAGGGGGTCTTAAATATTGGGATGGCCAGTCATAATCTTTTTTTTTTTTTTTTTTTTCCCCCCCGGCCCCATGATCACAGCATAATTGTATGACCTCTTGGCATCTCAGGTTGATATGGGGTCTGAGAATTTCTGTTTCATCCTACAGTCAAACAGATTATTAATTTGAGAGATTATTATTAACAGTAGCGTTTACAGCTGGGGGGAAGGCACCCCCTTAAAAGTTATGCTAAATCAGCCCTTTTTGGCCTGCTCACTGTGAAAATTTTGCATCCAACCAGGAAAATTTAACTCGAAACCGGGAATTTTCCCCCTTTGACAAGTGACCCTGTAAGGCCCCGATTATTACTCTTGTTTTGAGGTACTCTATATGAGATATGTGTGTTCTATTGGGACCATTTACCGGAAAAGAGACGGATAAGGGGTTAATGTGCTCAATAGAAACTGACCTCCCTCACTATTTACTGCTAAATCAACCTGGCAAAATTTTCCTTCTCGAGGAGGAAGGAAAATAGCGGTGTCACTTACGGTAAAAGCCAATAGAAACACACTCCATTCCGCGACACTGCGCATGCAAGCGAGCAAACGGAAATTGATAATACCTCATGATATTACGATCGACGATAGGCCCTACGTGTGGACGCGTAGACTAGAGAGATGAGGGACAAGATTCGGCGGTGCCTCCTCAATCTTATGTACATCGCCTCTCACCGCTTGTACAACTACATGTACCTTCGAAAACTTTTCTGACGTTCACTAACATTTAACCCATCTAACCTATCATTGCCTCTGGATTTTGATGACATTGAAAATGTCAAAATCGACATCAGTCCTACTATCGCAAGTCCCGCCATATTTTTGTTGAAAAAAGTCAACCCACGATGCTTTGCGTTGACCTCAGTGTACGACCTTTTGCCGGCAAAGTTTTATGTGGAGTTGATCGAGAGCAGCCAGGTAGTATTTACCGGTAAACAGTGCCCAATAGAAACTGACCGTTATCCACCTTTTCCTGGCTCTTTCCCAGTAAGAGATTTCCCGGTAAAATGCAGGATCTTCAATAGAAACACGCTTAATGACTCTTGCCTCTAATTTCCTCTATAATTTATCTATAATCTGCAGATAAATAATTCTTGACCACATATTTTACACTTCCTCTTACTGATATGGTACATGCTTTGACCAATAGCTATCAAATAGTTTTCCCGGTAAGAGATTTCCCGGTAAAATGCAGGATCTTCAATAGAAACACGTTTAATGACTCTTGCCTCAAATTTCCTTTAAAAATATGTATATTTATCTATAATCTGCAGATAAATAATTCTTGACCACATATTTTACACTTCCTCTTACTGATATGGTAGGCCAATAGCTATCAATCGCACATCCTAGTGCATTTGCAGGGGCGGATCCAGGATTTGAAAAACGTCAAAATTAACGGGGGGCTGAAGGTTGAAACTTGTCCAAAATGGGCTGATTTTGCGAGGTTTTGCAGAATTACCCGGAGGTGCGCGCCCCCCTCTGCCCCTCCCTAGATCCGCGCCTGATTTGTTTGCAGGGAGTCATTACTGCCCGATTTGTTTATAAATGCTGGCATTTCTTTGAAAAATAAACAAGAACTGTATTCTCACTGTTTTTTCTGCTTCTTTTTTCCTCCTCCCTCCCTTGTGAAACAAATTTTGTTTTAACTTCCTTTAGCTGGTGGCAAGTAATAAAATTCCACTTTAACTGGGCACATGTGGTCCAGTGGATATGAACAGCCGACTCATGATCTGAAGGTTGCGGGTTCGAGCCCCGCTGCGGCCAATGTGTTGTGCACTTGGGCAAGGCACTTTACCTAGCTTACCTCGTCGACCCAAGCGATATTCTGGTAGCTGTTAGGGGGAATATTACAATCTAAGTGCTGATAGGATTGTGCGCTTGGCCGGCTGCCGACCTAGATGAAGCGAAATGATTGTGACGATTTCCTGATGGCAGCGTAATAATAATAGGCAACAGCGCTGTGATCTTGATGAAATGGCGCTTTATTAAGGCCTGTGTATTATTATTATTATTATTATTATTATTAACTTTCCCACTTCGAAGAAAAGACCTCATTCCCATCCTTTAAAATGTGAGTGTCTACTTATATTGAGTTTCTTGAGGGGCTAGTCTGTTTACAGGCCTATAGAACTTGGAAGAATTGTCTTCCACAGCTGTTTGAGTCTCACCTATTATGACAAAAGAGAAAATAAAACCAAAAAAATATCAACGGGTGACAACTTAATTTGGATCTATTTTTATTCCACTGACTTCATCTTGTGATAAAAATTTTACAGAAATTATTTCATTGTGGGCAAATATGATTTTCTTCAAAAAAATCGAAAAAATAACACATCTCTCTATGGAAAATGGGCATATAGAGTGGTGTCATCGAAACATCCAACTTCATGAACTTTGTAGGCCTATATGTGTTGATTCCCTCAATGAATTTTTATGATTTTGCAGAGGTATTAGCTAGCTTTTGCATGTCCCTTATCAACAGTTGTCACTGAAAATACTGCATCACCTTCTGCTTGAAATTACTCTGAAACACTAAAAAGAGGACAATTGGCATGGGGTCAAAACAGCCATGGTTATTATGTGCCATAAGTCGTGTCCACAGGAGGGGTTGATGAGTGTTGAGTGCTGGAAAAACTCCGACTCCAGAGTTTTTCAAAAACTCTTGGAGGAGGGTCGGAGCGGGGTTTGTTTGTACAATGTGGGACGCATTCAGGGTTTTATCACTCCAGAGTTTATCGAGGGTCTAGCGATTTTTACCCCTTAAATTAATTGGGGTGGTGAAGCCTCAACCTTCCGATAAAACACTCTGGAGTAGTGTTTTGGAGTGTCGTGCGGACAGCTTCGGGTGCTAGTGAGCGGAGTATAGTAGTTGACAAAATTCCTGTGTTGATATCATTGCGGCAAAGACCGGCTCCGTATGTTGACTTCCGGTCTACACTCCGATTTATGGAGAAGCGGAGGAGGAATTGCAGGGGAATGATTTAAGAGTTTTGCATCGTGTTGGACACAATTGGGGTGTGAACTAAAATATTTGGAATTTTAAATTTTCACCTCCAGAGTTTTAAACCCTTGGATTTTTGTGACTGTGTGAACGTGGCTATTGTTCCTGCACGAGAAACAGGTGGGTGGGACAAGCTGCATTCATATGGGGGTCAGGGAAGCCTTCTTTGCTTTTTCCATCGAGATGCCGTATAAAATCGGAATAGATACAAATCCTAAATACATTGCAAGTACCCTAGCATGTGTGTAGCAAGCAAATGATGGCATGACCAGAAATATCCACAGTCATGCACAGAGTTGGGTGGTTGTTCTCATGTAACAGGGCAAAGTCCTCTGCGGTCCAATTATTTTAAGAATTAAGGACATGGATATGCCTACGAGAAATCATTTTACTTTCCTAAGCAGCTAAGAACAAAACTTTTGATTGGATGATAGCGCCCCATTCACGTGGATCACCTTCTCAGTTCATTGGCATGTAATGGATGGATACGACCCATGGTTTATGAGAAGTACCATTATGGTACAATGCCCAGATAGCCACAGTCCACTACTGAGTGTACACCAATATGCCACAACCAAGGGCACGAGTTCAGTGGGTTTGCTGTACTTGTACATGCATTGACATCAACTGATCTTGTGTATCTAGGTATCATATATATATACCTCATATATAGATTTCTGTCATATGATGGTTAAAAGTGGTAGGCATGGAATTGTCAAACTAGCTTCAAGAATTGAACCAAAAATGAACCTATGCCCTGGGATGGAGCTGGCATCTCATCATGAAACTAGCCCGGACACCTGTCCCAGCATAGAGACGCAGTCGGGGAATATCATCCGTATTATGAGTGTACATTGAAGCTGGTGTTTGTAAGATATTATGAGGATGAATATAAGCAGACCGTATTTTTTTTACTCGTATTGTGGGGAGTCGGTGCTGTGTGGAAAGTTTCTGATTACCAAACGGGGATGGATGTACAAACAGAGCAAGGGAAAATGGGCTGAATCGCAGCATCAGTGTGGCCTCTATTCAGGCTTTGAGGTTGTTGTTACTGCTCGTACTTGAATATTGAAACCTTTCCCTATGATGATGGTGTTGTTTGACAGGTCGACCCTGTCATAGCGCAAGCGGCGTTTTTTTCGTTGGCTTTGATTTTGGAAATATAAATGGATGCGCCCATGGCATCGGCACGCAGGTTTGACGGGTCGCTGGCAAACGATTTTCTACCGTTGTAAGCACCGAGATCACAAAGATTTTTTCTGAATAAATCAAGAGACAACATTGTGTTATTGGTGATTGAACAGAATTATAAGTTGGAATTATCACCTATTTAGTAGGATGTTTGTGTTTGTGTGTTTTCATCCGTGTGAGGGAAATGCTTGAAGGCTGGTTGGCGGTCTGTTTCTGTGATGGTGATTGTAATTAGTTGCTGATTCGGAGATGGCAAGGAAAATTGTACGCAACTTGCCGACAAAAAAATGGCAAGAAGTCGATTACGGCGATCCGTTTTGACACTCCAACATCACTTCCTTCAACCCAAGAAAGGTTGATTGCTAATCTTGACAAGTTTTGGACCCTTAGTTACACAAAGATTGTTGTTAAACCATACATGCACGCCCTGACAAACATGCCTTAAAGCTCATGATGAGCTCCACATGATCATGTGATATAGGCCTGTGTTATGACAAAAATCTATATATTCGGTATATTAAAACAAATATTGACTGCTTTTTATTCGAGGGGGGATATGGTTGAAACTATTTAAGGCCCTCGGTGATCTTGAAGCCATACTATGCCCCTCGGCCTTACGCCTCGGGGCCAGTTAGTTGGTTTTGAGTCAACCTTGGGCCTTAGTTTCAGAACCATGCCCATCAAGCAGTCAATATGTGTCTATTCATACCACAACACTCGGGGTGGGTGTTCTAAAGACATTGTGTGAATGAAAGCTATTGAAAACTGTGCCACAGGAGTTGATACTTCATTGCCTCATAGTGGCAGCCTTGTTTTGAAACTTTGTTTTCCTGTAAGTGAATTTGTAATCTTGGTGGCAAGGACTGTGGTTACAATATTTAGAGCTCTATTTGAAACAGGGGCACTCACCTATGACATGGATATGGGCTGTATAAAGGCTGGCATTTTTCAAAACCAGTGTATTTCAAAATTTAAAGGTTGATGCATGAATATGGTTGATTCCTGACATAGATACTGTGCATGGTTATATCATCTCTCAATTATACGAGAGGGTTTCCTCTGATCTCTGACTATTTACACTAACACATTAAGCACTAACATCTTGCTAAGCGTGTTGTCTTTTTTTAAAAGACTATCCTTGTTAAACATGCCATCCAAGCAACAGTTAATAAAATAATCCCCATCAATCCCTTTGTGCATATAACTTCCCCTAAAACTCCCTTTGCAGAAACCCTTACTGGTATTTGGAACTTCCTTGGCTAGGCAGATAGAGTTGACTCTCTCCTTTCTTGACATATGTTTGGATGTGTAATTTCTATCATCCCATCATTAAGTCTTGCTAGTGGTATATGTTAAAACCAGGGGCCAATGATTGATACAAGATAGAATTAGAATTACTCTGATACCCTTTGATAATAAATACCAGCAAGAAATTCATGTACCAGTTATCATAATATTGTAACCTTAAACATGGTCTGTCCCTCTGGTAACACAGAAATCTTTTACAATGGAGGTGTGAATAACCTTGCAGTGGATACCCAGTAAAAATTTAAAAGCAGATTATGACACATTTGCAAACTAGGCACTTATGGTCCATGGATAATCCCCCCCCCCCGTCCCGCAAAAGGTTGTTGGGTTCGAGCCACTGGGCCAATGTTGTTTTTGCCTTTGGGTACTTCTTGCCTGGAAAAAAGCAACTGTCAACCCTAATTGGCCTAATTTGAGCCCCCCCCCCAGCCACAATTATTGGGGTGCCAGCCCCCCAAGCCCCCCAACTGTTCTGGCTTATATTTGTGATGGCCTCACCCAACCCTGGCAACATTTCTGACAGAGCATAATCCAATTTGGGAAATTAAGCATTTCTAGGAACAAATTGTGGCAAATGCTCAAATTTGGTTCCATTTTTTCCCTCAAAATGTTTAGAAAAACACATTAAACAAATCCCAAAAGATCAACCATTACCCACTTGTCCTTATTGTTTGGGGGGGGGGGGTCTCATGTTAATACTATCAACCTAAGGACAACCCTTTGAATATTTGAATAGAAACACCGTGGGGACAAACATGGCGATTTAAGAGTCATCATTGTCAGCAGCTGCTGATCGGGCCCCCCTAAAATATTGCTCTCATCGCCCCCGTCGTCACAACCTTAGTCGCACTAAAGTGCGATATTGCTTTGATTCTTGACGCTAACGAAGGGTCCCCACCTTAAAGTCTGACTCAAGATTTCTTAATATATTTTGTTTGTGTGTTTATTGAAAAATAGTCCAACTATACTAGGATGCCACCTTAAATGCCCCAATTCCAAAGTTTGAGATGTATCAGAGTTTCCGTTTGCATGCAGTAACATTTATGTATAGTAGACAGTGCCATAGGATACTGTGTATAACTAAATTTCCGGATACGGAAATTTATAACAAACTTGTGATTTTCTATATGAAGGACTTCGGTTTGAGCTTAGCTATTTCACACAGTGTTTAGTATATGGACAAGCATTATGAATATGCAAAAAACACAATTTGTTTGAAAGTTGAGGGCGCCCTCATCGGGAAATCTCTGAGTCAGCCTTTAAGTTGCTGACAGGGCCCTTTTCCTTAAATCCGCCACTGGGGACAAAGGAGATCTCAACTCACATTGAACTGCAACCAGAGGGTGTTTTGAATCAATCCCATGATGCATTGCAATGTGCCTATACCGTACTGTACTAAACACATGTCAGTACTTAGGGACAAAAAGTGTTCCAAAAGTTTTAGGACCACAAGACATTTCATAATTACGCTAAAAATTCCCTAAGTACTAGCGCTTTGTGAGCTAAAATGAGTGTAAAAGTCAAGATGTGTTAAGAATAGGATTTTTGTGGGATCACATGACATTATTGAGGTGAAATTTCCCAAAACTGGTGCATTGTGGGATTGACTCAAAACACCCTCTGTCTGCAACTGACCCATGAAATGCAGGCATGTTTTTACAGCTCCTCTTTTCCCATAGGATTTAACAAACATTTTTGAAGTCATATATTTCCATGATTTGGGATAATAAATTCACAATTACATCTGAAGACAAGATTTATGAGGCTGGCATTGGTGCACTGAACAACATCCTCCCTTTCAGAGGAGAGTCATGAATGAACTGAACCAAAATGTTCCTGTAAATTCAGAAATGGGTACCCAGGGACTGTCCACATGGATGTCCATGGCCAGCAGAAGAGTTATGAGAAGATGGATGAAAACATTAGTTTTGTACCATTTACAGTGCGATTAGCTACGCGGAGGTTTCGGCGCATTCTTCAACTAATTGACGCAGCTTGAACGAGGTGGGATGTTCCATCCTGACCAACGCAAAAAAGATCCCTCGCTCACGTGTGTTCGATTCTGTCCAACAAATTAATTATTCGACTGTATGTCATAATGTAGTTTCAAGTAAAATACTGTAAGCTGTTAATATTTTTTGCAACACAGTTACTTATTCTTCACCTTTAATGTATAAAACTTTATTAAAGATCACAAAAAAATCTCTGGATCTAGGTTTCCAATATGATGGTTTGGCGGGGCCAAGAAACCAATAGATGGTAAGTTTCAATTAAAACAAAGTGCAAATACTTGCCATCATTGTACACCTTTTGACTGGCCACATGGACACGTGGAATGTAGGCCTACTAGTGAAAATTATATAATGTTTTGCTATAGCTTGAAAAGTATTTTCAGTCATCGCTTCAAATTTTTAAATTGAACCTAGATAATTTTGTCTAGTAACTAAACCAGGAGCATCAAGGACGCAGTTCCTATTAATAGCTTTATTTTAAAGCTAATTTTGTAGCATCAAAATAAGCTTCCATCCCCGCTCCTGCCTGATCAACCCGAACCCCTTCCCAATAAATGCACCAAAGGTGACATAGTTCCCCAGGTCACATGAAGTCACAAAGATCACCTCACCACAACCCCCGTCCCCCTCCCAATGCACCTTACCCTGCGCCCCTACCCGATGCACCCCACCCTGATCTCTCATCGACGCTCCCAAACCCTCCCACGCACTCCACCACCACCTCCCACACCCAACCTTCCTCGCCCCCAAACACCACCCTGTTCCCTCCTAAACACCCCCCCCTTCACTTCCCCATGCCACCCTCCCCATCCCCACCACCCACCCTTTCCCCAACACATCACCCTTCCCTCCTCCCTAACACCCCAGGCCTCCCCCATACCATGGTGGTCACTGAGGGTTCTGGGTTCCCTGAGTCATGGGGTCCACCGAGGTCAATTGGTCACCTAGGTCACTTGTGGTCACCAGGTCACATGGGGTCACCAAGGTCACATGGGGTCACTCAAGGTCAACATGGGGTCACTAAGGTCACATGAGGCCACCATGGTCACATGAGTCATCCCACCATTTCTACCTTATGCACCCGACCCCTTCCCCATGATGGCACCAAAGGTGACATGAGGTTAACAAGGTCAACATGAGGTCACAAAATCACCACCCCCTCCCCGTGCACCTCCCCAACTGTCTACCACTCCCCCTGCCCCATCTACCTTACATGCCCCCCCCAATGCACCTATCCCTTCCCCGATGCAACCCACCCCCTACCCCTCCCAACCACCCACCCCGTCCCCGACTCACCCAACCCCTCCCTCACGCACTCCAACCAGCCTTCCCAACAACCCTAGAACCCCTCCCCAAACCCCACCCTGTTCCCCTCCTAAACACCCCACCCTTCACTTCCCCTCTCCAACCCTTTCCCACAACACCCACCCTTACACCCACACTTCCTCGCTCCCCTTGCCCCATGACCATGGGTTCACTGAGGTCACATGGTATCACCAAACACCTGGATTCACAACAGGTCACCTGGGGTCACCAGGTCACCTGGGGTCCCAAGTCCACCTGGGGTCACCAAGGTCACCTGGGGTCACAAGGTCACATGGGGTCAAACCAAGGCACTGGGGTTCACCAAGGTCACATGGGGTTCACCAAGGTCACATAGCGGGTTCACCAAGGTCACATGGGGTCACCAAGTTCCATGAGGTCACCACGGTCACATGAGTCAATTCACCCACCCATCCCCTACCGGATGCCCCGACCCGCTCCTGCCTGATGCACCCACCCCTCCCCCAATGAATGGGCACCAAAGGTGACATGAGGTCACAAAGATCACCTTACCCCCCCCTCCCCGATGCCCCCTCCCTAACTACTACCCACGCCCCCTCCCCCAAGAGCACTTACCCTTTCTCCCTCCCCGATGCACCCCCAACCCGACCCCTCCCTACCACTTTCCCAACGCAACCCCCCCCCTCCCAACACCCCAACTTTCCCCCACACCCCAAACTTCCTTCTAAACACCCCACCCTTCATTTTCCCCCCCCCAACACCCCACCCTTTCCCCCTTTCTCCTCCCCAAACCCCAGCCTTCCTCCTCCCCTAAAACACCGCAGCCTTCCCCCTCCATATGAATTCCGCACCCCACAAGATGTTATGGCATTGTCAATTTTCATGGTAGTAAAGGAATTTTTGCAATATCCGAGGTATTGGTTTACGTAAACAGCGATACAGCAATTTATGCATATTTAATTAGCCTCATTTGCATTCCTAAAAGACCGCAGGTATCACAATTTTGAAATGGCAAAGAATATGCGCACCATAATGGGCTTGCATGCTAACAAATTTGCATATGAAAGACTTTTTTCAAAATAGAGTAATACGCATATTTTTGCATATAATTAGCGCATTTTTGCAATATGTAATTCGCCCGAAATACGCCCAACTTCTTCTCAGGTGCAAACTCTGTAATCCGCTTCCTTCCGACAATTCCCATCATTATACGCCGTATGGAACTCCAGCTAAACTGTCACAAAAGGCTTTGTCCGGTAAAGGGTTAACGTTTTTGACTGAATATGAGGTCAAAGGTCACAGAGGTCACCAATGTCGCAAGAGATTCACCAACATGTCAATCTCACCCAGCCCCCTCCTTTGTACCAATTTACATCACCCGTAGCCCTTACGGAACTTGGCATCAATATAACTATATAGTAAAAGGCTGAATAAGAATATTTCCCGATGAGGGTGTCTCAATTTTTCAAACACATTTGTGGTTTTTTGCATATTCAATAATGCTTGTCCCTCTACTAATCAACTTTCTGATTGTACATACAAACTCTTAATTGCATTATCGGAAAGAAAGAAAAATCTTCCTCCAATGTTTTCAATGTTTAGTATTTATTAAAATCCCAAGATTAAAGACGTAGCTTGCTCATTTTACGCCTATAAATTATAATCGGGCCGTACCCATAGCTGTCACAAAAAGCAAAAATGCCTACTGAACCCAATCACTGACCATACACAACTGAAGTAATTCCGATATTTAAACAGTGTAGCACAAACACGTGCGAACAGGTGCCATGGCGGGAAAAAGTGGGGGAATTTGGGAATCTCCCTTCCCGGGGATATCTTTCATCCCTCGCGGGAACTGAGGGGGGAATAAGAAAAATTAAATGAGAGATAAGAAAATAAAATAAAAGGATAATAAAATTGAAGACCGAGTCGTTTTTTTTTCTCCAAAATTAGGTGCGAAAATAATATAAATAAATGACTTCCCGAAATGTCGCGTTGGGGTTCCAATTTTCCTGATTATTAAAAAACGGTCTGGGAACTTCCCAGCCAGTCTAAGCTTTCAACTATACTGACCTTTCACATGACTTTTTTCAGCTCATGACCACAGGTAGTCACGTCACCCACCTGTAATTTTCTATTCACAGATTTGCAACCGGTGAAATAATTCTAACCTGAGTTTCTAAAACATTTGTTTTGTGTCAAATCTCACCGCGTGGGCTCGCCTTCGGTGTTTGCCTCTGCCATTTTGTACAGCTTTTTCAGCTAAAATGACTTATTTTAGCAATAAAAACATATATGAGTTATTTTGATTTCAATCTAGTTAGTCATTTCTAAAATGATTTTTTTTAAATACTTCTGACTTAATTACCCGTTGTTTATTTTTGGTTTACTTACCCTTTCAATTAAAAACATATGAATGGAAGCTATGTTAACTTTTTTGTTTGGTTTGATCCATTTAAGACAGGGGGGGGGGGGGCCGAGGTCATGTCACGTTGCATGGGTCCGCTCCGCCATATGAACTGATGGAATTTGGCAATTTTATAATATTGAAAAGGATGGACGTAGAAAAATACAAGAAAAATAGAAAAGATTGTCTGTCGATTGTTTTTTTTTTATCACTGAATGTTGAAGGGGATTTCAAATAAGGGGTTCTGACTGAGTCTGAAGAGAACTGTATACGGTAACCTGGCATGCGCATCAGCTTTGTCACAAAATTTTAGACTTGCGAAATAATATGTGCGGGCCAAGATCGTTGACTGGAGGCTGGACTGGGGAAGCAATATCGATCGAACATCACCTTGAGCTTTGTGGAAATGTTGCAAAGGTGACATTCCAGCTGGTCTTGTCCGACGTTTTGTAAGATTAATATCTTTAATTTTTTGTCGTTCCTTTAATTCATGAAACACGGTAAAAAGTAAAACTTGTAAAAGGAATATGGTCTTAGTAATTACTTTTTTCTGAGTAATATAGTGACTGTTTGGGAGTAAAAGCTAGTAAAGTCAGTAAACCATAGCTGATATTTGGTCTTGCCCGAACAACAATAATCCTGTAAGTGCAAAAAAAGTCCGAAAGAGAATGAAGCACAAAGGATTCAAATTTACGTAAACCTGCTTATATTTGTTCAAATTGATTCAAAATTTAGTGGTGGTGTCAAATGTCCTCTTTTGATAGGTAGCCTCAATATCTCACTTGCCTGAATTATTCATGATTGTTCGCTTAAAACAAATCAGATAAAGTTTTATCTCGCACAAATACAATGAATATGTACTTATTAGAGTTAAATACCGGGATTGAATTAATTTGTTCTCTCAATCAAAATTTGTTGGGATTTCTTTTTTCAACAACTGTTCAAATGCTGGCACTTACTCTGTGAGTTATCATAGCCAACACGGGAGACGAGGCTGCGTGTCAACGGTCACGTGTCCTCAAGGGAAATCCTGGAAAATCCCAATGATTAAACATTGATATAGCATCCCGGGTGTAAACAGTGATAGTTCATGAATATTTAATTAGGACTCATCTCTTGTATGCTATGCCTAACGTTTTTTTTTATCATGGAATCTTTTACTGGCCTCAAAATTTTTGGAATATTTTGAGGGTCTTCTATCATGAAATTAATGTCAATAAAAAGTGACTATATACTTGAGATAAATAATATACACATCACAAACATTTTGTCTCGACATAGGCAACTTTTTATTAGGAACACAGTGGAGTAAGTTGCAATGGCAAGATGGCAGCATGAATCCTTACTACCAAGCCAGGGTTGTAGGTGAGTCTTTACAGACTCATCATACAGGCACATGCATACACAACAACGATCACTCGGGGCGCAAGGACCATAGCTCGCAATCCAACCACCTCCCCACGAAACTCAGGTACTGATTCGATAACAAACACCGCCTCTCGAATCTTCATAATGAAGTATCGGACACACATGCGAATTTTATCCACTGGAAAACAGATTCCGCACCAAACACCTTCCAAGATGACATTTACACACCAAAATTTTCAAATCCATTCCATAGTTTCATCCTAAGATCACAGCTTGCACAACTGTACATTTTTCAGGGGCAATCAAGCGAGCCATAAAAAACTAGTATGAGCGTTAAAACAGCGGCACAAATCGGCAAATTCCTTTCCACTCGATGGCAAAGGCTCTATTAATTCATTAATAGGCAAAAACTAGTAGTCGTTAAGACAGAGCAAATCGGCAAAATCTTCCACGCGATGGCAAAGGCTCAATTAATTACATTAATAGGCCAATTAGCACCAGAACATTAAGTCTGTTTTGGGCATGTTGGGATAGACACTTGGTAAAGTCCGTGACCATACCAAGTTAAAGGTGCAAAGAGAGATTTACATGAGTCTGATTTTTGCCCTGATGTAAAGCTTTCCATAACAAATCCCCAACTTAAAAGATTAAGCTGAGAAATATAGACCAGTTAGAGCAGCAAGTTTGTCAACATGTTTAGGACCTTGATCTTGAAATAGGTCGGACTGAAACGTTACACACTTGGCAATTGTATCTGTTGAGTTTATTAAATATATGGGCCATAACGATTCCCGCGAATGGATTCGCAGGCAACAAAGAAGTGACGTAGGATATGTTAACTTGTCTATATCTTTTGGTACAAAAATTGTGACTTTCCTAATTTCGTATGGAGCAAATACAAATTAAGCCTATGTTTCTATTGAATATAATAAGCAATAAAATCACCTTAAGTTTTCATTTTAAGTTAGTTCTGTAGCCAAAGAAAGGTAGGGGATCTATTGCGTGTCTAATCAATATGAATCACACCTATCACAAGACAAAATGGATGACTTAAAATCTCGTTGCACCTTTTAATTTGACCTGATCAGTGCAACTTTCCAATCATGATGCCTTATGGCAGGGGTGTCCACTTTTTGACGCAGGTGCACATTGGTTTAATCCCAACTATTTCGGGTGCACGCCAGTAAGAGGGGGCTCAAGTTTCATGACATGCCTATGAGAATCTGAAGTAGGACCCATATCTATAAATTTTGCTGAAAAGGGGCCGAGCTACACAAAAGATGCAGATTTTGGAGCACATTTAACATACATTTTCCTTTTTTCCGAATATTTGAACCTTTTTATATCAATTTTGAAAATTGGCTGCAGTTTGAGGAAATAGGACTAATTTTTCCCAAACCTATTTAGAAAATTTTGGTTTTAGATTTGAGACATTGGACTACTTTCCAACATGTTTAAAAGTTTGGTTTCAGATTGAGAAATTGACTAATTTCAAATGAATTCTTTGGTAACATCTATTATATTATGTATTATTTATGCATTTTATTTTTTCTGGATAAATACCTCGAATGGCCACATGCGAGCTCTTAGCGGGCCGCCATGGCCCGCGTACCCGCAGGTTGGACACCCCTCCTTATGGTATTGCTTTACTAGGTGGTTTTCTCCAGTCTTATTTAAGCCAATACTGATTAGTGTATTACTGCATAAACAACTATCACTGAACTACCATGGGCATCATAGAGTGAATCCAAACTAGTACTGGACACAAGGCATCACTCCACACCCTCCTATCACACCATTAAGATGCAACAAAACCTCCTGCACTCATACTAACAACACCAGAGCAGGTTTTAAGCATCCTACATTAGATTAGATGCTTTAATTTTGGAATCCCATGATAGCCTTAAGTGCATCTTCGGGTGCAGTTTGGGGGACAATATGGTGAAGATATTAGGATGATGTTCATGTGTAATTATCAATGCTTGTAAGAGTGACAGGAAAAGACTCGAGGCTCAAGGGAATTATAAGGTCTGTTAAAGCTAACATTAACCGGTTTAATTAACTATTTGAAAAATAATATTCTTGGACGATTTTAGTTGTATTGATTTTTAAATTCTCCATCATAGTGGGCATTTAAGGAGGTGTTGCCTGTCGGGGTCAATCTTCCCTGCCTATGGGTTATGGCATTTTGAAAGAAGGTACGTTTTTCCCTTTTGTTACAACAGTTACTACAATACACAATGAATGGTGGCAGTCATATTTTCACCATTTTTTGTGTCAATTTTCATCGGAAACAAAAACAGCAATTAAACTTTGCATCATCCCCCTACCAAGATGGCAGTAATGGCACATGACCTCAGATGACCTTTGAACCTTGGTCCATGCCTTTGACATCAGCCACATTTGAAGGACTCCTATTGGTCACATTTTTTTAAGTTGGACCCAAAAAGGGGGTGGATTTGTCACATGTTGGGCAATTATTTCACTTTCAAATGATTGCTGTTCTGTATTCCTTCTCATAACATAGCAGTTGGTCTCCATTTTGAAGCCCAATTTATTCCTTTTTGATATTAGTAAAAACATTTAACATCTACTTCAATGAATTCTATAACTCGTTAATATATTAGTCAGGTTGAGGACGGTGGCGGTTGCGGAGGTGGCGGTTGTTGTGGTGTATTTCCAATGAGATGTTCAATGTGGATTAATATCCTGAAATTTAATCTTGAAATATAAATTCTTTTGTGCTGAATTGTTAACAATTAATTACCTTGTTTATCAAATAATTAATTCTTATTACCCCAAATGATAAATTATCAAAGAATGCACAAAGAATTAATAATATGCAGGACAATATGCCGAAGGGAACAGAAAAAAAAACCCCTTTAATTGACTATCAAGTCACAGAGCGCTTTTAATTCATCCCATGGATTCATGTGTTTTTGGTGCAAATAAAAGCACATAGGCATATGTTTCTCTTTGTCAAATAACTTAAAATGTTTTTTTAAGTCTTTAATTCCCCAAAGAATAAATACCAATTATCACAGTGATACACCAATAATATTGTGCAAACAACTTTCTCTAACTATTGAAAAAAATTACCTATGTTTGGGTGATCCTCTTAATAGTAAGGACTGAAGCATCAGTGGAACTTGCTGACTTTCAGATTAGTTATACAGGCTCCATTGAACCGTACTGTAAAACATTGATATATGATCACCCTGTATATAACAATCCTGTTTTATAATTGTGTGGTAAGTGTTCTGTACATCTATGTAGCCACCAAGTACATTTAATAAACACCTTAAATTTCAGTGACTTCTATTATGAACACATGACTTTGCAGCACCGACAATCAAGATGCTAATATCATAAATTCATTAATCCACCCTATAGAATATCATCATTAGTTTTATTGAACCCATCATAAAATGTTATCAAGACGGAGCACTTTTCTATTTTTTTAGTATCAGATATAATACACATGGTAAGTCAGGACTACAATTTAGACCAATTGAGTAAAGTCCCAAAAGTGAGCGATTTTACGAAAATCCTTACCTTGAACATTTTCCATGCTTTTGTGCCACCCGTATATGAGAACCAGAGTTTTTATTGAATATACACCTATGAACTTCCTTCATACAATATTTTAACAGATGCAACCTTCTTTTCACATCTTTATGGGGGTATTCATACTTGAAAAGGAATTCATCAATATTTTTCTTACAAAATCTAATGAATTTTTGATCACCCTGAATTTGCATCAGGTAATTGTTTTACCAATACAAATTATATATGTTCTGGAAAGCCATTGACCAAGGTACTTTCAGATATAGACAGCAATTACGCAATGTGTTTTGTTGTAGAAACTATGAAGCATTAAGAAAGTTCAGTTCAGTGTAATATTTATTTGTTACACCCTGTATATTTTCTTAGCCACCCTGATTACTCTGAAAAAGTTACCTCTTAATAATCCTTGTTCTCTAAGCTTTCCAAAAATGTATAACTTTGGACACCTAAGATAAATATAACTAAAGTTGTGAGGCTGAGAGTTGAATTGGAGGTGATATTTGGCAAATGTACACATGTGACGCAATTGGGTCCCAACTTAAAAACGTGACCTATTGCACCTTAACCCCAATTATAATTTAAATTGAAGTCAACTTTTGTAAGAAGACCAAAAAATGAAAACTAATAACACTGGAACCCATGTACATTCATTTTACAAACAAAGGAAAATTTCAACCCCACCAGTTCACATCAAAGTTTCAAATATCTTTAAAATATTTTAATGACTAGTCAAGCTTTCAAGGAAAAATATCTCATATTCAGTTGCATCATGTTGTTTCCTCTTCCTTTTTAACACTCTCTCCACATGAGAAATCAATTTAAATTCACAAAATGACGACAATGGCCTACATGCCTTCTTGGAAATTATGGATAGTCTATGACAACTGTAACACACCCATTTATGTCATCGCGCAACAATCATGCCTAATGCCAAATAAATATGGTTTTTGAAATCCATCTTGACAACCTGGCTCAAAAGGCTATTATGATCACAGACACTGGATACATGAGTCTGATGTGAATTGACTGCAGCTATAGTTATCATGATAGGACAATGAACCGTCAAAACCACTGTGATCGTTTCTTTTGTCAGACCAATATCATTGGAAAATGAATATTTGACAACAACAACAACCTGAGGTGTGTGTCAGCATGGGGTTTAGTCAATCTATTAGTGATTCTGGGGACATGTATGGTACTGAATGTGTTTCAGGAGAGGAAGAACCAATGGTTTTACTACTGACTGCCGCAGCGTCAGAAAACCGTAATTTTGCACTTTTTGGCCCCAAAAAATGGTTTAAAAACAGGTCCCTTTTGCCAAATGGGGGGGGGGGCAAATTTGGGCGAAGTTCCCTCTAAAAAATCGCCCCCCCCCTAAAAAAAAACTGGTTAGTGCCTGAGCGACTATTTTTCCCCTCATTTCCCATATGGAAATCTTAGAGCTAAAGGAGATTTGGTTTGGATGTTTATAAGCGAAAAAGGTGCCCCATTTTGGTCACCAATATTAAGTTACAAGCATTCTATGGGAATACAAAATCACATTTTAGCTCTCACATCAAAACAGGTTAATATAACGGCGCGAACTTTACAGATGGGTTTGGGGGTGAAGACCATTCTATCCAAATCTTTAACTGACCTGAATTGTTTGTCATGTAAAACGAATGATCAATAGTTTGCACTCTAGATACTTTAATACTGGGTTAATATTTCATGGTCAATTATAGCCCAGGAGGGACAATTAGCCATATTTTGTGATGTTCTTTTATGGCAACCGTGCAATTTTTTTTTTAAATAGAGCGATTTTCTAGTTGTTGACTCACATAGGTCATTGACCTCTAACCTTTATTTCTAATTCAAACCATAATGCAGCATAGGCCAAGCTAGACTTTCCTACAAGAAGAGTACTTGGTATTGTTTTTCACCAAATGTACTTTGAATTTGACTTGTGCAAATCTGCCCCAAAAACACCCAAGAGACCACCTTTACAATTAATCACCAACACACTTGCACAATTGGTTGCTTCATTGTTGTTCCCAGAAAAACTTAGTACCTGTACGGCGACGAAAATAAAAAACAAAAACTGTGTTTACAGGCCCCCACGACCGACCCTTATTTTTCAGTTGTGCAGAATTTATGTATTTTAAGTTTTTCCAAAAATCAATGTAAAATCAAGCCTGTTTTTAGCCCAAATTTTCAATTTTGGCAATTTTTTTTAGAAATTTGTAAAAATTATTCATTTTTTTTTCTGCTGATTTTTTCAGATTTTGGGGACTATTTTAGGCCAATTTTGAGCTCCAGAAAAGAAAAAAAAATAAAAGAAAAAAATTTGCCCGAAACCGACCGACCCTCTCGAAAGGTCCCTCGCCCTTAAACAGGTTTCCTTTTTTTCGTCTCCTAAAGGGTAGTTTTCAACACCACAGTAAAACAACATGATCCAGATAGGTCATCGTCAGCATAATAAAGTGAGCACTTTACTTGTTTTGAACAATTACTTCATTAAAGGTTAGCAGCGTTAATGTGAGAGAATCAAAAAAATGTGGAAATGCAGGATTTTTAACTTATAAATCAGGAAGTGTGTACAATTCCATATAACTGCTTCCATGTAGAACAAAAAACACCAAATAGTGACCAAAATGAAGTATTTGAGGAAATGTGCCATACCGTCTCCCGCGCGCCGCAAATAGACTACAGCGACGGCGTCATCTCAACGCTGCACTAAACATCTGAGTGTGGGTTACAACCAGTACAGAAATAAACCAAGATGACTAATGTTTTGTGCTTGAGTTCAAACTGTATGATCACTGTGCACAATATCATGCTGAAAATCTGTGATATTCACTGGAAAGGCTTTTTTGATCTCAAGTCGAAATTTTTGAATACGTCACATATAACATACAGAATCAGAGTAAAAGTACTGCCTTGTCCTTATAGACGGTTTCATTCAAGCCACCACTTCAGGTATGATTTGGTAATCCATGCCCATAACAAAAATATAAAATATGAATTGTGATGATTGTTTTTCGATGTTTTTTATAGCAAATCGCTGCTATCCCTTTAATGGTTCTCCAGTTGTTTTTTCACTGAAATTAACCATTATGTTTTCATTCTCTGTGTTATTGTCAACTTACCTCACTTTCTAAGTCCCCCATGTTTTCTGTAATCATTTTCATCACTTATGTTCCATTCACATAAGTTGTATCTGTTTGTAAATAAAAAATAAAGTGAGTAAATAATGAATGGAATGTGTTCTCTGGAACAGACATAGCACTTGTCATTGTGTTTGTTGTGTACCAATAAGCAAATTATGCAGTTTCTTACTGGGTTACTCCCAGTTCCAAGAGCCTTGAGTGTGTTCGCTACAAGATGAAACATGACCTTAGTAAAGTATATTAAGATGACACCGGAAGACCAAGGTCACAATGCAATATACTAAATATGCTATCAGCGACATCAAAGAGAGATACATGATAAATTATATCCAAATGAAATGTGTCCAGTATATGCAAAAACTAGAATTTTGCAGTTCTTGACTTTCGCACCCTCTATATTCACAGAATATAAGCAGGAATATATGCTTTGGGATGCTTTATTATCTTCACAGTACCCATTCAGATATGCAAATGAGCTCATTAATATACATATGTACCATCAACAGTTTGTGTCCAACACTACCCACATACCAAATGTCATCAAAATCGGAGTTGCGTTCTGGTCAAGGTGCAGCTATTTGTAAAATTGTTGACGAGAGACGTACAATCATACGTCGGGGGGGGGGGGGGGGGGGGTAGGACATGCCAACTTAACATCAATGGTGAATTCAAATCAGTCATCAACATCCAGTGTAACCTGAGTGCTAGTCTCTATCAAAGACTTAACGGTACACGGTAGGAGGGCACACATCAGATAAAGACTCGACTAAAGGCTATAGCTGGTCACAATATTTAAATCTTAACTGACAGTTTAGAAATTACACTGTTTGCAGCGAGGTTAATTAATCCACTAACCTCAACAGATTTTCACATCAATAAATTATCATGATTATACTAAAATCTTTTGAATGAAGGTTTGAGAGGTGATTTTGTAATGTCACTGGGACTAAGGCTGCCATAGAAAATACACATGAGAATTCCCTAAATTACTGTTTGGAAATCCCAGAAGCCCAGATCTTGTCCAACCCCCATCATACGTACGTCATAGGTATTACGTACATCATACAGCTTACAACCGAATGCTAAGTAAGCCTCAAGATATAGCTGGTGGCCCACAAAAAAAAATGGTAAGATTTGTACAAAGTTCATTCAAAGTATCAGTGTCCTCCTACAAGTCCAACAATTTACCCTTAAGCCAAGCTGGTGTCAGACAGTCCATTATACTGTGTTATACACCCATGTAATTGAAGAGCTTGTTGGCATGGGTCAATTGTCAATAAGTTGGTAATTTAGAGACATGGAAAGCAGATATTTAAAGATATTATATTCATTTATTTTTTTCTTGTTTGCAAAGGTAAATCTTAAAATTATGAAAATAACATTTGGCTCAATCTTTACCAACAATATCCCATATTAGTTTTACTTTTTTGTAGCGGGTCTTAAGAAATTATCATCTCCGTTACGTATTCCACCCTTAAAATAGAAAAAACAGAATAGCTTAGTTTTTGAAAGTTATCAAACTTGGCTCACTTATACATGTATGTTATACAAATGTGCTTCTTAAAATCAAATTACACTTAAATTTTTTAACTCCTTTTAGCAATGCAAATCCGATTCTATATGTGGGGACCGAGTGTCGTCTGCTGTCGCGATTTGTGAATGGGGCTAAAGGTCACATGAGGTCACCAACATGCACCCCACCCCACCCTTTCCACCAAGTTACATCATCGTAGCCCTTACGGAACTCATACGGCATGCAATATATTAAGGGTTAACATTTTGACCACAGACACACACACACAGACATACGACCAGAGTAATCCCTATGTGCCTTCTGCAATTCTTGCAGACGACACAAAAAGGCAATTGTGATTGCCAGCTCTGTTTTCCCTGAAAATGTTGTTTTTCCTGAAAATGTTGTTTTTCCTCAACTTTTCTCACTTTCAGAAGTGTCAGTGTTAACACCAGGCACCCTGCACTTTCTAAGTATTTCCACAATTTCAGAAACAACAAGCATCTCTGTAACTTTTTTACATGAATAAGGATTTTCAGGCTTTTGTCTTAATTCAGGTTTTTTGTTGTTAAGATTTATTATTTTTTAAAATTTCATCCTGGTATAGGGTCATTTTGGTCATTTACAAGCCATTTTTCATGCTTTTTGTCAAAGTGGATTCTCAAGCCTGACACTTACTGGAAAACCAAGCTTGAAAAGCTTTGAAGAAGCTAGTTATTTCACCATTTTGAATGTGATCCCAATGGAATGCAAATTATCAAGACAGGTTATTAGCCAAAGGCAGGAGCTCTATTTTCAACAGCATGAAATTTGATCCTCTAACATCTCACCTGCTTGTTTGATGAAAAAAGCATCAGAAACTGAAACTTGCCTCAGAGATTTGTAATTTGGATGATATGAACACAACAAAGGGGAATTTTCACATTTTGACACAAAGAAGTTTTTTGGGTATGCTATTTATGAGCCATTTCACATTTTGTGAAAATGCTGTGTACCGTACAAGAATGTGTACTACAATGGCCCACAGAACAGTGTGTGTTAAAGCGGCACTGGCACATTTTCACAAAATATGAAATTTCTTCAATTTGCTCTCAAATGATAGGCCATTGGAAGAGCAGAGATATATTTTACACATAAAAATAACATACTCCAAAACAGATAGGGACACTGATGAGCATAAAGACATCCAGGTAATTTGTAGGCCAACTTTTAAGTTTTCCATAACTTTAATCAACAAATGTGTATATTACATGAATATTTTTGACTCATACTCACTGATATTAAAACCACAGAGGTTATAGACCGATCAAACAGTGTGCATAGCGTGGGAAACATGCATACGGCATGCGTGCCACCATTTTCGTCGTCTTTGTTGAATTCAAATCAGGGGGGGGTAGGACACGATCTGCTCGATTAGGGCATCGGGGATTTCCAAACGGTAATTTGGGGAACTGCTACATGCATTTACTATGGCAGTCTCGGTCCCAGTGACATTAAAAAATCATCTCTTAAACCTTTGTTCAAAGATCTTAGTAATATCATGATAAATTAAGAAAAAATTATTGACTTCAAAATCCGTCGGGGTTAGTGGATTAACCCCGCTACAAAATAGTGTAATTTCCAATAACGGTCATTTAGATTTAAATATTCGTGACCAGGCCTAGTCTTTAGTCAAGTCTGTGTGTAACCGTACGATATGTGTAAGATCGCCCTCCTACCGTTGAGTCTTTGAAACATACTAGCACTCGGAAGTTTTGAATTTGCTGTTGCTGTTAGGTTGGCACGTCCTACCCCCCCTGCGTCAATTATAAAATCATTGTTTACCCATAAGGAAGCTGATTGGTCTTAATCATTTCGGGTGAGGGCTTTGTATATAAAAGCCTTACAACCATGCAAAAATATTGATTTTGAAAAATCTTGAGGGCGCACTATTTTTCAAATGTACCAGTGTCTTTTTAAAGAGACATGAGGACATTTCCAGAAAGAAGCGCCCCAAATTTTTTTGCGAACCCAAGTTATTTGCACATTTGGAATGCTTACCAATGTATTAGATCACACCTAAGTGAATAATAAGATCATTAAGAAGATGATTTTGCATTTTCTGCCATGCACAAAAAAAATCAAAGCATGCTATTCTATGGGGAGGATACGATAGCTGGCTGATGTGTGCCAAACAAAAAACTAAAGTCAGACTAAAGTACAGCTTTTAATTTTTTCTCTGCAGTCACAACCTTACAAAACATAGTTTTTCGGTTTTCTTTTGTTCTTGTTTAACCAATAAACCTTGAAAACGTTCTTAGTAGGTGTTCTACTACTGATCAAATTGAAGAGAAATCTGTATCCTCAAAAAATCTCCTCCTGCCCCTTTAATTAATGTGGTCGACCACATTTGGAAACATGTTTGTTTCATACCTCAAAATTAAACATTCCTGGGCCTTAATTTTCACTGTGGTAATGAAAATATTTGTGCACTCAAAATCTGAATTTTGATGGATTCAGCATGGGGACAGGTTGTTGAATGGTTCTGCACCTTTAAATTTATTAAAAATAATAGCAGAGTCATCAAGGTATGCACGCCTCTGTTCAAATACAGACCCCCCATGAGTACTAGAACAATTTGTCCCAATCAATTCCAGCACAAATACAAACAAATTCAAATTACAGCATATTAAAGCAAAAAATCCTGTAAATATCAACCTGGTTTTATACAAACAACTTACATAATGGATCCCTCAGTTGTAAACATTAAATAATTTAACAGATAAGGCGAAAAATAGCAAAATGAGGCTAAAATGGAGTTCTCGTAACCTGACCCATCTGACTTACTTTTTCTGACACACTTCGGGAACCTTACACAGAATAAACCTATGCTTTAATTCTGTGAATGGTTCCACATTCTTCAGTGTGGTCAGAATAAAGTGTGTTAGATGGGTCAGGTTACGGAAACTCCCACTAAAAATAAGCACATTTGCTCACAAAAAAAATTATTGAGTGCATTGCATGAAATACAATTTACGCTTAAGTACTCAGGTCCCCCCCCATTTGTGTGCATTTGGACCTAGGGTGGACATGCACAACCATAATCATCATTGAGACATAAGTCTCATTGTGTATAAGACATGGATTAAAGCAAATCAATCAAGCCTATAAAGCATAAACCCCATTATAATTGAGAATGTAGGGATATATGTAGTACAACATATGATTTTATTGCCTAGGTCCATTTACACTAACATGGGAGAGGTTGATACCTTCAGCACAATTTACCATCAAATAGCTTAAAGGTACATGGCATGATCCTAGCATTTTATTTGTGTTTTATGATTCACTAGAAGTGCTCATAAAAAGGTTATTTCCAAAATTTAAGTTGAGTAGACATGGCATTTTGAATGTTTAACAAATTAGTTGTTTCACGCTGCCCCATATGCCCACTGTATGTAATTTTGTCCGTTTAAACAGAAACTATTAAGTGAAAATGGTTCTTTTTTAAAACTGAAATAAAAAGAGTATGCAACCTACTGGAGTCAATTTTGTCTCACACACAGACATACGACCAGGAGTAACCCTATGTACTTTCTGCAATTCTTGCAGACGACCAAAAAGGCAATTGTGATTGCCAGCTATGTTTCCCTGAACATGGTGTTTTCCTGAAAAAAATGTTGTTTTCCTCAAACTTCTCACTTTCAGAGTGTCAGTGTAACACCAGGCCACCTGCATTTCTAAGTATTTCCACAATTTCAGAAAAACACAAGCATCTCTGTAACTTTTTTACATGAAATACGATTTTCACGGCGTTTGTCTATCAGGTGTTTTTCAAGTATTTTATATTATTTTTTTAAAATTCATCTGGATCGGGTCATTTTGGTCATTTACAGCTTTTTTCATGCTTTTTGTCACAGTGGTTCATCAAGCCTGACACTTACTGGAAAACCAAGCTTGAAAAGCTTGAAGAAGCTAGTTATGTCACCATTTTGAAGTTTCCAATGGAATGCAAATTTATCAAGGACAGGATTATTGCCAAGGCAGGAGGCTCTATTTCAAACAGCATGAAATTGGATCCTCTAACACCTCACTGCTGTTGATGAAAAAAGCATCAGAAACTGAAACTTGCCCTCAAAGATTTGTAATTTGGAGATATGAACACAACAAAGGGGAATTGCGCTCACCATTTCTGTACAAAGCACTCAGACCTCAGTTTTGGGTCTGCTATTTTTACATGAGCCATTTCACATTTTGTGGAATGCTGTGCACTACAAGAATGTGTCTACAATGGCCACAGAACAGTGTGTGTTAAAGCGGCACTGGAACATTTTCACAAAAGATGAAATTTCTTCAAGTTTGCTCTCAAATGATAGACCATTGGATAGAGCAGTGATATTATTTTACACATAAAAATAACATACTCCAAACCGATAGGAACACTGATATGAGCATAAAGACATCCAGGTAATTTGTAGGCCAACTTTTAATTTTTTCATAACTTTATCAACAAAGTGTAATTACATGAATATTTTTGACTCAAACTCAACTGATATTAAACCCAGAGGTTATAGACCGATCAAACAGTGTGCATAGAGGGGGAAACATGCATTTCCGCTTAAGTACTTCGAGGTCCCCCCCGGTTTTGTGCAATTGGACCGCGGGTGGACATGCACAACCATTAAGCATATGAGCCACCTTGGTTCCTTGGTGTATAAGACCTGGATAAAAGAATCCAATAAATGCTGATAAAGCATAAAACCCTTATAATTGAGAATGCTAGGAGTATCATGTATACCAACATATTGATTTTATGGCCTAGTTCCATTTGCAACGACATGGGAGAGGTTTATAACTCAGCACAATTTACCATCAAATAGCTTAAAGGTACATTGGCATGATCCTAGCATATTTATTTGTGTTTTATGATTCATAGAAGTGCTCATAAAAGTTTTATTTCCCAATTTAAGTTGGATTCTGACATTGCATTTTGATGTTTACACAAATTAGTTGGTTTCACGCTGCCCCATAGGCCTGTATTGTATTTTTTGTCCGTTAAACAGAACTATTAAGTGAAACATGGTTCTTTGTTAAACTGAAATAAATAATATTGCAACCTTACTGAGTCATTTTGTCTTTTATCAGTCATAATAACATACCACCTTTGACCTACCTTCCAGCATCTTCTCGACGCTACTTCCGCTATTTGATAGATGATAAAGACACAAAAACTTTTCCATTTTTAATTCATTGGGGTGAGGTTGATATGACAATATCATTGTCCTGGAAGTAGATGTTGTTGGCAATATTCCGGAATGGCAGGTCATATACTTCCATCCACTTTTCCTTCTGACGAGAAAAAAATTCATCAGTTTCATCTGGTCCACTTTGTCCCATGGCTGTGTTTTTTTTTTTTTTGGTTTTTTTTTTCTTTTGCTGAAATTTGCTCCTTATCTTCAGTGTGGTTTTCTTGAAAGTGAGATGAATCTTACAAGAAATTGATCAAGAAATTCCAAAATTTGTGTATTATTTTGCCAAGTTTTTTTAAGATTGAGTCATTGGTCCCAAACCTGGGGGTTCTCAAAACAAATGACCACATGGGAATGTAAACATTCTTACAATATCTCTGATTTGCTCATTACATGATATTACCTTCCTAGTAACCAATCAAAATAGTGCTTAGATGCTGACAGATAGGCAGGTAGTACTCAGGGAATTATAATTCTCCCCCTCCCCATCCATCATCATTCCCCTGGCTACACCCCTGCTTATACTGGTTTCGGTAGTAAATAATGGTTGGAAACGGTGGGTGGGATTATCACCAAATGTTGGTAAATCTGCCAAATTAGGTAAATTATGTAAATTATCCTGTGTATAACAGGTTTAATACAAAATGAACATCTCTACTGATTATTTGGAACATCAATGAGTGTTCAAAATAGATGTTACAAGTTTGACTTTTTAAAATTAATTTTGTCATTTTTTAAAATAATATAACCTCTTACCAAAGGTTAAAGGTGGGTAAGGTGCGTGACCTGATCAAGGTCCGATTTTTCATACCCATCCTATGGAAGCATATCACCAAATCCCATATGTACTCACCGTGATATCCATGTTAAATTCCACACTGATGCTGTTTGCCAATTGCTCTGGAGTCATTTCATTTGATTTCATTGTTGGACGTGGAGCAGGAGAAGTTCTTGTGGTAATTGGCGGCGATGCCGATGTTGTGCCCTTGGTGGTTTGATCTAACTTTTGAGTAGTTTGAACAGCAGTTTCAAGTTCCCGAGTAGAAATTTGATGGGTAGTTTGAATGCGACTAGTACTTTCATCTGGCTGTGTTGAAGTCCTGCCAGTGGTTTGTATAACAGATGTTTTAGGTATCAACCCATCTGTTTGAGTTGTTGCATCTGTTGGCAAACTTGAAACAACTTCTGTTGTCATGGCTGCAATGGTTGTCTCATTTAATTCTCCAGTTGTTTCTACCTCAGCTACGTTAGTTGTAAAAGCTGCACTTGTATGGCCAATAGTTTCTGATATCTTCATGTCTGTTGCTGCATCAACATCTTCAGATGTCACAGAAGTTGTAAATTTATACATTTCAAGTTCTGTTGTAAGCTCAGTTAATAATTCTGCTCCTTCTGTTGTCAAATTATCTTCAACAGCTATTGCAATGGATGTGGCATCTTCAGATGTCTCAGAAGTTGTATAGTCATACATTTCAAGTTCTGTTGTCAGATCAGTTAATAATTCTGCTCTTTCTGTGGTCAAATTATCTTCAACAGCTGTTGCAATGGATGTGGCAACTTCTGTTCCTTCACCGACCTCTTGTTTGTCAGTCTCTTGTTCCCTTGTAACTAAAGCTGTTGCCACTTCAGTTTGAACAGCTGTAGACTCTCCTTCATCTGGCATGGTAACAAATGTGGTTGCGATATCAGTTTGAACTGTTGTGGAATCCACAATTTCTGTTGAGAAGACAACTTCTGTTCCTTCATCGACCTCTTGTTTGGTAGTCTCTTGTTCTCTTAGTGTAACTGAAGTAGTTGCCACATCGGTTTGAACGGTTGTAGACTCTTCATTATCTAACATGGTAACAATATCAGTTTGAACTGTCGCAGAATCTACATCCTCTGTTGAAGTAACAAAAGCAGTTGCCATAGCAACTTGTACAGTTGTAGATTCCAATTCTTCTGTTATGGTAACAAGGGTAGTTCCAACATCAGTTGTAGCTGTTGTGAATTCTGTTCTCTCTGATGCGTCCAATCCAGGAGACATTTCAGTGGTGCCACTTTTGGTAGTCTGAATTTCAGTGATGATATCAGTCTCTGCCACAGTCACTAAATCTTCAGTTGGTCCTGTTGTAGGTAGAGACTCTTCTGTAGCAGATAATGACAATGCCTCTGAGATGTCAGTCTTGTCCTCTGTGGTCTGCACAAAGGTTATAACATCAGTTTCTGCATCTGTAAGTAAGAGTTCTGCCCTTGTAGTTGGATAATCAGTTTCAATTTCTGTCATCATAGTAGTTTCAACAATGGCCTCAGTTTTGATCCTTGTGGTACCACTTGCAGCTGTAAGAACATGTCCACCCTCATTGACAATTGGTAATAGAGGTGGAGGTGCAGTTGTAAGCAATGGTTCTGTTGTAGGATCCGTCCCTTCTGTTGAGTCAAGGTTACCTTCTGCGACTGTCTCAATACTTGTGACGATTTCTGTGAGTCCTATTGTTGTAGTATTCAATGTTGGTTCCTCTGTTGCTGTTTCATTGCCTGGTGTTGTCCCAAATGTCCCGGGAACACTGGATAAGGTTGTGACTGCAAAGAAAAAATGAAAAGCTGTACTTTAGTCCGACTTTAGTTTTTTGTTAGGCACACATCGGCCAATTTTAATTATTTCCAACTGAATAAATCATTTAGATAAAACTAGAATTTCGCGGTTCTCGGCTTTCGCGCTCGCTATATTCAAAGAATATAAGCTGTGGGCCGCCCCATAAAAAACTTAACAATTTTTGACACACACATCCATACAAACACACATACATACACACGCACAACGGATTGCTAAGTGGTCCTGCCAGCTATAGCTGGCGGCCCACAATAAAAAGGAGTGGTTTAATTGATAACTTTCATGTTCACCATATTGGAAATTTTGCTGGTTTCCTGATGACTTTAATTGGACTTGTATTTCACAGAGAAACTTCTGCTAACCATCACCTTACACAAGGGCACAAATAAGGACATCAAATAATCTGTCAGTTCAAGAGATTTAATCTAGTTCAGTACAGTTATCACTCAGTGGTCTGCAGTCTGCGGTCTGCAGTCTGCGGTCCGTATTTTAGAAGAACCGCTTCTGCTAACACTTAATGACCTCCCCAGTTTCTTCCCATTGCAACAGTCTGGAATATAGAACAGATGCAAGAGGAACAAGACACGCAATGAAAGCCAAACACATAAACACACTGCACATGGCCAAGGGTAATAAAAAATCACCCAAAACAGCTGATTTTTACATGCCACAGCAGAATTTCACAGTTCTTGGCTTCAAAGAATATACCATATCCATGGGCCCACCCTTAACACAAAAAAACCTATCAGTTTACATTTTGGGTTACCTTTGTTGACGAGCAACATAGCAGGTATTCTCCATTCCCACACATAACATCCAGCATGCCAGTTGAAAGTTAAAGGCATTATCAGTGATTTGTTAATAAGAAAAATAAAAAAAATACATCAAAAAATCGAAGTCTAGGTTCCGAAAAAACTGCAAGTGATTAAGTTGTAAAAGCACCTAATAAGGACAAAATCGCATATTTTAGTCCAATACTGTCCGTACGGACAGAATGGAGATTCTATCTTTGAACCACTGTTGTCTTCTCCCTTTTCTGTCAATTTTGCAGTTGGAAAATATACCATATGAGAGGCCTACTCTTATACTGCACTTTTTTAATATTCTTGCAAAATTTCAATATATTTTTTATCTTTCGGGCTGAATCATGATAGTGTCTGTAGTTGTTCAGCCTGCCAATCAGGATCAGTCGAGCCCACCAAAATCTTGGTCGGTTGGGGCAACAGATCAGTATCTTTGTTACTGATAATTACCGCTGAGTTACCTAAGCATTTAAATAAATCATAAAAAAGAATAGAATTCTTGGAACCTATTCTAATCTAAATAATGAAAATAACAAGACCTAGTAACGGCACACACGTCCTAACTTTTCTAAATTCATTCAAAGATGACAAATTAATTTCCTACATCCGATTTTTGGATAATTTTCCATCATAAAATATGACTTTCTTAACTTATCGTTACAACACCAACAAGTTAAATAGATATATAACAACTAAATAGTATGACAAAGTTATTGGTTAAGGATCAAGGGCACACTCAGTTTGTCAATGTATCAATATTGTATTGAGTGTTTATCAAGTAATTACTTGACTCATGAGGCAAACCCAATTCAGGTTTGTTAAGAGGAAGGTTCATTGACCTTCAAGTAGGCTTAGCCTTGGAAGGCGTAATCGTAATCCAAGAAGAAACAATTGTGTTGTATAATTACAATCAGGTCATGATTTTTTCAAGTCAAGTGTGCAAAAGGATAAGGATAGATATTTCTGCTTGACTTCCCAACAGTTAGACACATGCTAACACTTCCCAGTATGCAATCTACCTGGTCTTCTTTCTGAAAAAGGCAATCAAGAGAAGAAAAGGGGTTATAATAATCTGTGCAATCATTTGGGGAGGAAGTGCACCTGATTCCAATTCATTAGATTTTATTTACTATCTAAATGTGAAAAAGAGATGAAAAAACCCGAGTGAATCTTAACTCACTCGAAAAAAACTATTGCATGTGTGTTGGTTAATCCACTCAAAAAGAGAGAAATCACTTAACTTTCACTCCAAAAAGTATGAGAGTGAACACCCCTCTAAAGGTATTGTCCTCCTGTCCACTCTTAACGCGTGGCCATTCACTATTGGAAGTGAACTCCCTCCCTTTTTGCGTGCACATTTCACTATTTACTTGTTTACTAAATATTCACCAAAAAATGGTCCCAAAGAAGATCAGAACCGCTGAAGACCCCTACATTCAATGCCCTCTCCCCCGTAAAGCAAATTTAGTGCAGGTTTAACCTTTTGGGGAAAATGTTTGCCTCTGAAGATTTAACTTAAGCCCAAATTTAAGTGTTCCAAAGCCTGCAGCAAATTTCTCAAATTCAGTTCCTAGACCCCATTCTCGACGAAACACCTTACAACGTTCGAAATCGGGGTTGCACATCCCTACTGAAAAAGCATAGGTACTAGTCTTGAATACAGGTGTTGCCTGCTTTTGCACAAGTTGACATCTAAGGACTTGGGATGGTAATTAATTTTCTCCACCATACCCAATTACCCATCCGCATTTTTCTCCATTCAAACTTTACATATTTCATTTAATCTACTTACTGATGTTCTTAGCTTGTTTCTATGTATTGGGCTTATAATTAACTACTAACCTGAACTGAACACACTAGTTCCCCTTCCCATATCCCTTTTTTCCACCACGTCCATTTCTTCCTCTCCTCCAACTTTTCCTCCCAGTACCCAATTCCTCTTTCTTCAGCTCCAAATACTCAATCATTTTTGTATAGCTCACTAATTCAATTATTATTCGTTCGTGTTGACGGGGTTGGTATAAACAGAAACATTACTAACTCAATGTTCTTGGTGGTTGAGATCATACTGCTGAAGCTTCCGAAATTCGTCGAACTTCGCCCACAGTTTGTTAATGGAACAAAGTCACAGGAGGTTCACCAACACTGTGGCACTACCCAAGGACCATGGTATTAAAGTGTCATGAAAATGAGCAACACAAGTGGAAACACCCAAGCATACAATGAAATCTGACCTTTTTGGGACCTGACCTATAAATTGACCTAATTGACCTTTGACCCCACTCTTGAGGGGAATCTTGTGGAGCACTACCCAAGGGCCAGTTAAATGCAAGTGCCAAGAAAATGTGTGCACATAGGTGGAAACAGAAACAATTTGTTTAGGGTAACATTTGGTGTCAAAATTTTTACCACAGATCCCTGTGGCCCTTTTTGCAGATGACACAAGCATACCCTATTTTGCCCTCTTTCAGATGACCACCAAAAATTAGGCTAATTATAGTATGACTACAATAGCAAAATTTGCAAAAGCACTGGAGGCGGGAATGGTGTTTTCCTCTGTCCCGGTTACCAAGCTTAGGCTAGATACCATTACGGATAGTATACAAATACAATTATTGACTGCTCATGAGGGAATGGTGACAAAAAATAACTACCCGATGTGACTGGAGACCATGGACCTACTATTTTCCCCCCGAGACCGAAGGTCGATGGAAAATAGTAGGCCCCGGTCTCCAGTCACCGAGGGAGGTATTTTGCCCCATTTCACGAATATAGACAGTCAATCTTTGTTTTTATAACATAATCCCAAATATTTTTTTCCCCCATGCGGTCATTTGAAACACTTGCCAATCTTGGTCGCGATCGCTGCCACAGCAACTCAAGCCTAGTCAAGATACCAATGCAGGGAAAAAAGTTCCCATCAAAAATGAACTGTTTCCCCGTGATGGGGGAAATAGTACTTTTTATGGGAAACTTTTTCCCTCCTGTGAATTTTGTGGACTCGTCTCAATATTTTTATGCACTATGATTATAGTATCCACCAATCAGAATGACGAAATATTTTTATGTGTTATATAACATCTATTAGTACCCTACAGCAAGTTTCATCTGTGAAACATTTTAAAGAAGCTGATGTCACATTTCAAAACGAGAGCATCAACGATGCATGTAAACCCTTGCTTAAATTATGATACAGCAGGTATCTACAGTCTGTCTCAAAAAACTTGTATAGTGAAAAATTGGGCCCTCTTTGGGATTACAAAAAATAGTTTGTGCCAGATCTTTATTCCTTCAACGCACAGTCGTTAGCTTTCAAATGCGCCGTTTGTTCTGTTTCAAATTGTCTGTTGTAATCTTGAGATGTTAGTGAACACCGGACGAGTCGGGCGTGAAGGCCAACTTTTGTGAGCACCTATGCCTCATGACTGATAACTCTTCCACAGTTACGTAAGACTGTGATAGGCATTTTCATTGATTTTTCATGTTAACAGAAATCAGGTGAAAATCGATTTTTTGTAACTGGAACCAAAACAAATTTGACTTTTTTGACAAATGGTAAACCTTGTCTCTACTGCTATGCCAGGGGGACTCAAAGTTTGGGTACAAAAAACATCACACAGTTTCATGTACAACAAGTTCTCCAAGATCAAGTGAAAATCAAATAGGTAGTAGCAATTTGTTTTTCATACCGTTTCTTATGTGTGGAAAAAGACAATTGACTCCTATAATAGGCTAATAGTCCACTTTGTCCTTTTTACCAATATTTTTATTGCCCAGGGTTCAATTTATAAATAAATTTACATGCACACCCGTGATTTTTTCCTCAAAATGGGCTGAAACACAGAATTTTACATGCACAGGGAAAAATTCTGCATGCACAGAGCCAAATTAGGCCTACATGCAGTTTGTGTGCATGTAAAACCCCCGTCTAAATAAGTCCATCCCACCCCCCCCCATAATTATTGCCACTCAAATAAGTTATATACAGAGTATCACTATTTGTTATTTTATATTTTATCCAAAAACAAATTATGTTTCTACATGTAATAAAAACATGTTTGTTTGAGGAAAGGTAGGCCCCTACATACTTTTTTTCTGACTAAAGTAAATTGGTTCCCATCTAATAACTCCCACAACTAAGAGTCCCCTAAGAATATGAAAATGACTTGAAAAAAAAACCCTGCTTGTTGAACAGTTCTAAAGTTGAAAACCAAGTATATCAGTCCCAGGTTCAGTTTACTCTGGATGAAGATATCAAGGACAAACCCCAACTGTGAATTTGAGAGAGTGGCAATTGAAGTTATAACATAACTAATCATTAAGCTGATAAGCATGAATTTCACTGCCAAGTGATTACCAGCTACATGTATTGGAACCTGGCTGTCTTGGCTGCTC
>JAMKCH010002988.1:0-35594 GCA_023653785.1 Ophioderma brevispina
CTAGATACAAGTAAATGTAATAGATTCTTTGTTTGAACTTTCTATATAAGAAGTACAGAGCTTTAAGTCTAGTGACCTCCCATAGACGCTGTAGCCCCATCACTTTTGCGTTTCCCCATTATCAACGAATTTTAGATGGTGCACCGAGAGTATATTTTCGGGTTTGGTACCATTAGACGAACAATTTGACACCATTTTTATACGAACGGAGGGATCTGAAAATTTTACCCCATGGTGACTTGAACCTATTTTACTCTAACTATGAACACAACCGCAATATGGCAACCTTACCTTTTTTAATCCTGGAAATGTACGAACACGTTGGCATACTTTTTTTTTTCGACGCGTTTTTGAGACTTTTTCATATTTTGAACCCCTTATAACCTTACCCCCTTAAAATATATGTTTCACTCCTTTGCTTTTATGTAGACTTTGATATGTTGTTTTTTAAGGTATTCTCAAACATCTGTTGGAATTGATTCTGTTGCATTAGTGTTGGGTTAAGCAAGGCAGCATTCATTCTATTTTGACTGGCCTATTTGCATCTCCAATCCTTCCTCTATCCGCCCCTCTCTCTCTTCTTACTCCCTTTCTGCTTGTCCTTCTTCACCCTTTCCGCTTACCGGTACCTTAACTTATTTCCTAGTCAGACACATGGGGAAGGGACATGGCTTCCCCTTCCTCCTTCCCTGTAACGGTACTGTCACTTGAATATTGTTAAGAAAATTGATCACACAGTTTGGTATTAACTTAGGTAATGGTTACTTAGAAAATCAAGGTTAATTAATCATTTAGATGATATAACCAATGGCTTGGCTTCTGTGCACGGAAGAATTGTACACCGTGCAATATGGTTTTGGCGGCTTATCCGTTAATTTTACCATATCTCATATGCGAAAAGTAACTTTTCGATTTTTTTAACCAATGACAGCGGATATATGAGCTAATTGTTTATTTATGTATACAAAAAAACATTTCTACACTTGTTAATAGTTTTAATATTTTTCTGAAATCGAGTGGAAATAATATTTTTGACTCACCCTGTACATCTCGTTTACATTTAAAAATGGTTCCGTATTTTTGTGAAATCTGAAGTAGGGACATGACATTCATAGTTAACCGGATTTGACCAGTCGAATATGCCACCGCGATATGTTTTTATTCAACCAACCGCTGGTATCTCCAAATACTAGTTGTATTTATTATGCCGATTTCATTGTTGTTCTTACTTCTCCACTTTTAAAAAATTGGACTATTTTATCAAACGAATGTTTTTTCGTTTTCACGTTCCTTCGAAAATTTTAAGTCTGATTAACCAACTTTGGGTTAGGTGCAATAGGGGTTCATCATGTGTGGATGATGTCAAGTCATTGACCACGGTCAATAGGTCATCTGAGGTCATGTTCCCGACTGCCATCTTGCCAGTGGGATGACGCAAGTTTTTAACTGCTGTATTTTTTAATTTATGCCAAGGATGATTTGAAAATCAAAGATTTATGAACTGTAAAATTTTAATAAATTGTAGAACTATTTTTTAACACTAGGACTTCTATTCTACACTCTTCTGCCTAATATGTGTCCATATAACCGCATCAACTGGCTGTTTTTAGAAATAGGTTATACTGTTTGGTATAATAAATATAACGGCAGCACTTACTTTAAATATATAATCTTATTGAAAAAAACCGAAAATTGACAATAATCTGTCTTGTCCTATGTGGAACCGGTGGGTAAGGGCTATAGCACAGGAGTCATGATTATAATAACATTGTCAATCGTGAGTTCGTGCGTCGCTGCTGTCAACGTGTTGTGTCCTGGGCAAGATACCTAATCTCAATGCCTCGTCGACCCACACAAAATCTGGGGAGCTGATAGGGGAATATCACAATCAAGTGGATAAACATGTGGCACTTGAGCCAGCAGCCATCTAGATGAAACGAAATGATTGGGACAATTTCCTGACGTCGCGTAATAATATTGAAAGCAGCTCTTTTGATCCTCTGGAAAAAGGGGCGCTATACAAATGTCGATATTGTTATTATACCTGAGTCATTCAAGCTCGATTTAACAAAAGTTATGCGAAAAACACCGTAATAGGAATATTAAGTTCAACACACTTGCTTCTTGTCTCAGAACATCTTTTGCACTTCTATAAGCGGGTGATCACACAGATTGTTGCCTCGATCTCTTTGCTGTGGTTTCTTCCCTAAGAAAAAGCTAAGGTCTTAAGCCCCTGGACACTGCAAGCCGATCAATCCGAGAAATTGTAATAAAAGATTACAAGCTCCTAGAGGTGTTTTATGGGTATTTTATTTAATTACTCAGAGGCTATATCCTGTAAGAGCCAATCAGAGATACTGTAAGAAACGTAGAATACCTCATGTTTAATACTAGTTAAAGACATCCAAGATTATTGTGGGTGGGATAATTATTTTTTGAAAAAAATCATTTTTGGGGCACTCCTGTAATTAACTAGTAATTAACCTGCACTTTTTGTTCAAGTTCCCTCCACTAACTCCCCCCCATCGTGTCAACAAGAAGTGTCCAGCTTCTACTACACGCCGGGCAACAATAACAATCCTAAAGGGCCTTGGACAACTTCAACCACCGATTTATATCAACTCCTCTCCACCTACAAGTGCCGACCCTCGCCATCCGTCCACAACTCTAATAACTTCTACGATATCCTACAAAACACCCTCACCAACAACAATTCTTTAACATCAACAATGAAAGTAACCACTGTCCACAACTACAGTTCCACTCGCAACCACAACGCCAAACTGCTCTTTCTGCGATAATTTAAATGTTATACCTGATACGGGTGGTATCTGAGACTGTAAATAGTAATGAGGGATACCGAGAATCCGGGATTTCATTTAAGCTTTCCATGTCCTGATTGTCCAGATGTAAATGAGATTGTGTTTCTGAAGTGTAATCCAACCATTTACATGACCCGCAGTGATATAGGTTTTACAGATATATATGGAAATATATACAAACTTAAAAAGTTAACAGGAGCTTGAGGTTACGACGGCATTAACACATTGACTGGACGGGCACTACCATCATTCCTTAAAAGGTAGGCATAGTTTTGCAACATTTTAGCTCCGTTCACGATGGCAAATAGATGGATTGCCATAGACTGTTTCCAAGAAAATCAGGCATTTAATGTGTCTTGGATTGAGGTCAAAACTTCTTGCATGCCTTACCCCTGCTTTTGAGTTCGAAGATCAAGTGTTAATCATCAGATTTAATCCTTTTTTTTGTGTGAACCAGTAAGCATATACATTTAAGCCCCATGCAGTCTTGTTCGTCTTTAAAGAAATCGAGTATACGGCAGATCCTTATATTTAGGCGTTCAATTGAAGTGTCCTTAAGACCGTCCGCAATTTAAAGTGATTTTGCTTTTGTTTTACACGAATAATATCGATGCTTGTTCATTAAACTACATCTGCAAATTAATGGGTTGTATAGTTTTGTGCAATGGCAATTGTTATTGGAAAAAATATTCTTGATATAGTTTGATATAATCATGTGGACATGTGTTTTCTTAAACAGTACATCTCCTACAGGACAAGAATTGATTTCAGGAACGTTTGAGGAACTGTAGTACCGGCGTGCGTTGGCTGTTTGGCTAAACTTAATAGTTGCTCTCGCGAAGTAACTTTGAAAGTTGAATACTCTGGATGTTGTAAGTGAATTTTTTTGTAGTTTAGTGGCAAAAACAAGAAGGATATTTTTAAAAACCCTTGTTTTATTATGGTATTCAAATCTGTTTTACGATTCAAGCTATTGTTTATTAGACGGAAGTCACGAGTAGGCATGATCGATCAGTCAGTAAATTAACTAGCCTTTAATTATTTCTTTTCTGTTGAAGTTCCTTCACTAACTCAACCATCATCTACAGTATTCCATCTTCACCAGACTACCGTCCGGCAAAATATACAACTCCTAAACGGCCTTTGGTAACAACCACCGATTAATACATACAACTCCACTCCGCCCCTACAAGTACCCCACCCCCACTCACCATCCACATCGTCCTCAACTCTAGTAACTTCTACGAGTAGTCCAACACCCTCAACTACAACATTATTAACATCAACAATGACTGTCTACCACTGTCCACAACAACAGTTCCACTCGCACCACAGCGCCAAACTGCTCTTGCTGCGATAATTTAAAAGTATTCCTACTAGCAGGGGTAATCTGACGACATAAAAAATATGAGGATCCGATAAGCCAGGATTTTGCCATTTGAGTTTTGCCATTCCTGCATTGTCCCAGATGAAATGAGATTGTGTAACTAGAGTTCATTCAAACCGTTTACATAACCGCATGGATCTATGTGTAACAAGACATAAGTGGAAATATACAAACGTTACCAAGGATATCATGGAGGCCCCTCGAGATTACTGCGAATAACGAAGTGCAGGAAATGAACTACTACCACCACCACTTCCGGAAAAAGTAAGGCATAGTTTTAGCCCTTTAAAATTGCAAGTAAATGGGTGCTATTCGATGTTATAGGAAAAAACGAAATCATACATGTGGTGTGATTTGTTATTAGCCCCCCCCCTTCATGAAAAGCTTTTCACCATTCTCTTCAATCTGAGAGGTTGTATATACTTTTTCTAAGAAATTCAAGACGATATTAAGTGCCGTGGTTTGAGGACGAAGTTTTTTTGCATGCCTTGACCTGCTTTCAAGTTGAGATGGAAGATCGAGATTCAATCATAAGATTTAGTTTGTTCTTTGATGTGAACCAGTAAACAATGTACATTAAAGAAACATACGGTCTTGTATTCCAATGAGAGAGCGTGAGCATGACCTTTTGATGGCTGCTTCTCAGCGAAAGTGATGCGGGTTAGATTGAATTTTACGGATTTAAAGACGAAAGTACCATAATATGCCATACAAGCAAAGACATACATGTACACTTAATCTAGCAAATACTTTCACCATCTTCTCCCAGTCTGGACAATCGTGATAATCATTAACCATTACATGTACCGAGTTAACTGAAGGGCAATCATGAAATTTACATTATTTTAGTATCAAATGTACGATATTTTAAGCTTTTATCGGCAATAACAGAACAATTGCATTTAATAATGTATCTTATTCCACTACATCTACAGCTTTTAAATTGTAGGTATAAAAACACCCCTCAAATGAACCCGTTAGCTTGACAATATGCACGCATTGACGCGGAATAAAAATTTACCGATAACGCAAAAAGTTATATTTTAGGTTTTAAATAAAGCGTTTAAGACTCTTGCCATGAAAGTGCTTTTATCTTGTTTTTACCAATAATATCGATGCTTCTCGGTAAAGTATTCGCAAAATAAACGTATTTTCTTTGCAATGGCAATGTTATTGGAGAAAAGTTACAAAAAGCAGGTTCTTGAAATAGTTTTATGTAATAGTGTGAATATGTTTTCTTTTTACAGGACATTCCTACAACAAGAATTGAATTTCAGGAACTATTGAGAATGTAAGTAATGCTGGTTGTGTTTGTAAAGTAAATAGCGCTCAGGAAATGTGAAAGGTTTAATACTATGGATGTTGTAAGTGAAAAACTTTGCAGTTCAAGGAGAAAATACAAATAGTTTGAAAACTTAGATATTGATGACGTTAACCGTCGGAAGCAAATTGAGGGACATGAATCAAACATTGGTGAAAGGTTAGAAGTTTGAAAAGATAAAACAAAATTAAATAATATATCACGTGGACTGATGTATAATCGGTAGAGTAGCGCTGTTCTTTTGAATTATATTAAAGAACAGATGAGTTGAGGTAAGTGCTTCGCCAAGAGGAATATCTACGCGAACATGAACCTTTTTACAGATCAGTCCATTCTTGTTTATTAGACGGGAGCGATTTTAGATGAGAACATAAGTAAATAACTAATAAACTATTCCTTTGTTGAAGTTCCTTCCACTACTCGACCATCATCTACAAGTCTCCAGCTTCGACTACACGTCCGGCAAAATATCCAACTCATAAAAGGCCTTTTGACAACAGATTCACGACTTATACAACTCCTCACCTACAATACGCCCCTCAACCATCGTCCACAACTTCTAGTAACTTCTACGGTAGTCCTACACCCTTCACCTACAACATATTAACATCAACAAATGATTACCACTGTCCACAAAAACAGTTTCCACTCGCAACCACAGACGCCAACTGCTCTCTGTGCGATAATTTAATGATATACATACTCGGTGGTATCTGAGACTGTAAATGATAATGGGGATACCGAGATCCGGATTCATTTAAGCTGTCATTCCGATTGTCCAGATGAAATGAGATTATGTTCTGAGTCATCCACCCGATTACATGCCGCAGTGGATATAGGTTTTCAAGACATATATGGAAGTGACCCAAACATACCAAATTTAACATGGAGGCTAGAGGGTTACGGCAATTAACGCATTGACTGGACGAGTACATACCCACCATTCCTGAAAAGGTAAGACACAGTTTTGCAACATTTTTAGCCGTTACAAAAGCACAAGTGTTATTGCGATGTTATAAAGAGTCTGATTATAGCCAATTCATGAAGGTTTTTGACGATTTATTCCATCTGAGAGGTGTATGCTCTTTCCAAGGAAATTAATACAATTTGGTGCCGTAGATTGAGGTCAATTTGTCCACACCTTCATCCGCTTTTGAGTTGAAAGATCGAGTGTTGATCAAAATATTTACTCGTTCTTTGATATGAACCAGTAAGGCAATGTAACATTAAAGAAAACGAGCAGGCATTGGATACCTTATCAGAGAGTTTACGCTTGACGTCGCTGCTCCCAAATCGAAAGTGATGCGGCTTAGATGAATTAGATGGATTTAGAGACAAAAGCACCAAAATACACAACCAGTGCACTTATTCCAAGCAAATACTTCCATCTTCTGCACACAGTCAGGACCGTTCGTAATAAATCATCAATCACTATCGTTCATTATTGATCCATGGGTCCATGGACTATAGGGAAGAAAAAAGACTTTGCATAAGATTTAAGTTAGCGACATGGTTAAATAGGCCCCCGTTTAATCTTTGCCAAAAGTTTAACTTTTGAGGAGGGCGGGCTTCGATATGGGTACAATAAGTAGGTTGAGACATATTTTGAAAACTACTAAAAAACTCGATTTTGGCAAGTTGTTTAGGAACGCACTGCGAATGCTTCCGTTTTTATAGTACTAGACTGTATGGACGAAGCGACTAAATGCGATCCACATGAGGCAAATAGGATATTTTGGATTGGTAAAAGTCCGAAAATCTTTACGAGGGAGCAGAGGCGATTACTGAAACTAAATTGTTTTGGGGGAGGCGTGGTTTGGGAGTGGACTGCGTATTCACTGAAAAAAATCGCAGTACAATTCAACGGGATTACGCACACCCCATACTTACGAAACAGTATAAAAATTCCGCATTTGCCCTCGTACCCCAGAATGCATCAAAGGGAGGGAGCGTGCGGCTAGGTAAGAGCCAATCTCGACAGCGGCTGCTTTGAGTCAATGCCGATTTCGTGGAGGGTGGACCAAAAAAAACAGGTGGAAATTCCTTTTTGTGGAACAAATTAAGTCGTAGATAGATCAAGTGTGAATCCAAAACCATTTTGGGAGCTATTTGACCTTGATCTAGATTGAACTTGATGTTCATTGGTTATACCTATTGTTGTGGGGAACATAAGGACAGGATCGCCATTGTACTGATTTAACTGAAGATAACGTGTAAATTTGAATTTATTTAACTACTAATTGTACGGTATTTTGAACTTTCTAGCGCCTATAAGAGAACAACACTTGCATTAAATAATGTACATCTACTTCACTACATCTACGCTTTTAAAATGTTAGTATCAACAGATCGTCTTGAATGAAACCGTACCCTTGATAATAGGCATGAAGGGACGCGAATCACCATGCTTTTGCTTTACACGAATAACACGATGCTTGTTCGATTAACCTACTAACGATAGTGATATATATTTTTTGCAATGCAATGTATATTGGTAAAAGTTACCAGAACAGGTTTTGGAAAGGGTTTTATGAATGGTGGGAATATGTGTTTTCCTTTTTACAGGACATTCCTACAACAAAATTGATTCAGGAACGTTTGAGGCATGTAATAACTGCCTGTTTTTTGTTTGCTAAACTTAATAGTGCTCGCGACGTAACTGTGAAAGTTGAATACTCTGGATGTTGTAAGTGAGACATTCTTGTTTAAGTATGTGTCGTCTACCATTGTTTGGGGGGAGGGGGGGGGGTAGAGCCCTGTGCACTAAAGGCAATTTCCTTATCAACACTTCTTTTTGAGTTCATTGCTCACTAGATATCCTTGAGAAAAGCTATTCACAAAATTTTGAGGTGATTCCGATCTTGCGGTTTTGTGGTTATGAGGTAATTAATTGGTCCAAGTCCCATAGGCCACTGCAATTTCTGTCCGTTTTTAATACGGATAGATACAAAATTGCGAATTTCTTACAGATACACCGATTTGGCACGTAAGATTAGGTACACATGCATTACTAAGGCTAACGGTTCAGATGAACGTATCAAAATATCTTTTTTGAGGTAAGGTCGGGGGACGATGCTTTGGATCACTAAATGCCCCTTTAAAATAATGTTGTTGAAATGTGTTGGAGTTGATGAAGGAAGGCAAAAAGTGGATCCTCATGTTAGGGTGCTTTAATCGATAGTGAATCTATGTATAGCTGTTAAAAACAACGTTATTTGCTTCATTAAAAAGGGCTAACGTTAAAAGATGATTTTTTTTTTTTTGTAATTTTTACCTGATAAAGAGAGGCAAAAACGCGGGATCCTAATTTTAGACTACTTTGACCAGATAAGGGAATAATCTACATACTGTTAAAAATAGCGTTATTTACTTCATTCAAAATAGGGGCTAACGTTTTAGGGGAACAGATGATTTGTTGATGTACCGCACGGGGTGGGCTGGTGTAGTTTTGAAGCTGGATATTCGGCGCATGTTCCCCCATCTACTACCGGTGGGCAACATTCTGGGTATACATCGACCCCTTTTTGCCCACCAAACCATTCACGTACACAAGATAGCTTTATATTTCCGTATAATGTAGGAGCGGGAGAAGAGTGGGTCGTGAAACACGATAATGCCCTACTTTTCTCACTTCCTCTTGCAGTCAGTCATCACCTTTCATTGTCTCTTTAGCTTCCCTCCTATCTTTCTTTCCGTTTGTTGGCTATAGGTGTGTGCGTATGTGTGTGTGTTGTGGGGGGGGGGGGGGGCAATACTCCCGTTTCGAACCTCTTACCCCGAATCCAAAATGAGATGAGTATGGGGAATAGAATAGAAAGTTCCCATATTTAAATTCTTTATAAGCCCACTGCCCACACTCCTTCAACGCCCTCACTGTTTAAGCCTAAGGTTTGGTTCTCTGTACTCTTTGTTTTCTGTACAAATATTTTTACAATTCTGAGATCAATATATAGTCAATGGCATTGACCTCTTTGTATATATTGATAACCGATACAAAGTAGGGGTAAACTACTTTTGCTGCAAAAGCCATGTGGACGGGGTTAAACAATGTGAGACCATTTGAAAGAAATTGGTGCAATATTAAAGATTAAAACCTCGTCCACCAGCTCGGGTTTTTCTAGATTCCACGACCAAGATGACTTTTCGTAATAAAGCGACAAACATCATCTGTTTGGACGTATTAGTGTTGTAGCTACATATTCATTTCTTCGAATCAAGTACAAACATATCAGTTAACCTATGACGGTCACAGTGACCGTCAGAAACTAAGAACTTTATTTAAGCAAAATTTTGTATGAAAGTCGCCAAATCAAAGGGTTTTCAACCGTTTTTGCCATTAATGTTGAAAGCAAATGTTGGTATTTATTTGTGCAGGGGACAATGAGGGTGCCAACGAAGCATATACAAGAGAAATAAATACAAAAAAATAAGAAAAGAAAATTATTGTCAGTATTTATTTACAGTAGCATCATACGGAACATAAAGTACCATTTTACACAGTAATACTAGGAAGGGCGGGGGAAGGTGGCAACCACCACCCCTTACCTTCCGAATTGGACGGGACACCCTGCCCTAACTAAAGCTCCAAAAGTGACTTCTGAACCATGATTAACATGCGTTTAACGACAGGAATAAAAAAAAAATCAAACTACGTATTTACTCCGGATTGGAATCATTTCTTGAAGCGGTGTACCACAATGTTTAAAGTTTTTGCCTTGGTGCAAAATGTTTAGATAGAAAGTGAAAGGTACTCACTTCACGAGAACTGTCGAAAATACTGGGAAAGAGCATGGCAGATGAGCAATGACGAATACCTCTCTACGGAAAGTCTTGTACATTCCAATGTGCTATCTTGCCCCTGATTGTCAGTGTAACCTATGGAGTGCAGGAGTCAATGACTATAATAATATACAGTAATAACCTTAACAACAACAATCAATACTTAATGAACAGCGTTTCAGATTCTGTAGTCCAAACGGTTCCTAGATTTGTAGTTCCACGTTTCCTAGATTTGTAGTGAAATTAAATAATTTAATAAAAATCTGAGCGTAGTACACAATGGTTTACTAAGCATCGCATATTTGTAAAATTTAATAGGATCAGTGACTTTTAGCGCATGTTTAGCTCCAGGTCTTTGGGGAACGTTCATGATCTGTGTATAAAGTCAAAATGAGATCAATCAAATTATGCAGATAGAATATTCTACGTCATGTAATTAATAAACTGCTATGGTTAACGTCAGTATTATCTTTGAATTTGGGTGGAAATGGACCCATTTTCATCAAGTATCACCCCCCCCCAGCTAATGCCCCAATCACGTTCAAACCAAAGGCGGGATAAGTTGAAGTCGAATAATGAAAACGGAGGCGGCCAGTTCTGTTAAAACCCTTTGCCCGGGACTTTGGGCTACTTCTAGCCCAGTTCTGCTCGGCGGTTCCATTATTTTAGCGCAATGAAGCTTAACCATTGCTGAAGCTAGCAAGACATAGCAATTCTGATGGAGGGCCCATGCTCTAGATTCAAGGACATAATGTACATATTCCTTTTTCAATGAAAACAGTAACCTGATATCGGATGGTTCTGCCAACAAAAGTGTGTTTGGCAGCATGCCACAACAAGCCAATCTTTACTGCTAAAGTCCCTGGTGCGAAGGTCCAGAAATTGCCTAGCCACGGGCCTGGTAAAGGGTAAAAAATTGATGCAGATTAACCCTAGAATACCCCAATTACGAGCTATATTTTTTCCATGCTCTTGATGTAATAAATATGTTGTCCGGCGGCCTATCTATAGAGGACACGTATAAAGTCTAAAACTATGCATAAGTTGCATAAAACCTAGCATACATTAAAACACAATTTTTCGATCCAGGCAGACGAGTCCTGAGATGAAATAATGCAGTAATATTCATGAATGACCAAATGGTATTCCAAGTAAAACAGACGTAGAGATTGCTTGTAGGAGACTCGCGTTTATTGCACGTGGACTGGAACGCGCACCCGCCGCACCACTCGGTAGCAGATGGATGGTGATAGGTGATACCACCCAGCATTTATCATTCTTGATCGCAGACTCGTTGCCGGGGATAAAAAAACTTGTGTTTTTCTATTCGGAAAAACGAGTCTTGGTGGGCCCCAGGCCATGATGGAAGAGCCCATTATTCGTGAATGTTTATAATGACTCTATGTGTTATGTCCAAGGATTTATACTCCGACATAGCGTAAACTTTGCCGTTGGCCTTTTTACGGCATGCGGACTACACCAGACTTTGGTCACTATGATTGTAACTTAAGAACATAGCGACGTAGCCCTTCGAACTTAAAGTTAAATAAAGTTAAATAATCATTATTCATTTACTATGCGTTCTATGTTTCACAAAGACATTTACCACATAAATTGTCGATTTCTTCGGTACTAACAAAGGTTTTTCACCATACTGATTTTTTTTTTGGCATTGCAAAAAGAAATTAGGGGCATCACCTCGGGAAAATGTTTGAGTCAGCCTTTAAGTAGACCTTCTGGTATGGGTAGTAGGGGAATATTGCAGCCTTTGTAGATATTTTCTTTATTAAAAGAAATATTCTAGTATCTGTCACGAAAGATTAAATTTGAATTGGAAAAAAATGTCGCTCGACCACAGGCTTATTTCTAAGTAGGTCTATACACCTTGTGACTCTATGTTGATGTTTATGAAGTAGCCCAAAATGACTATGGTATCAACATAATTTTGTTGTTTTGTTTTGAAGTTGGAAGTTTCAACTACAAGTAGAACCGCACGGCCAGGTACACCGGACCATACGCACAATCTGCATCACCAGGTACAACCGCACCTCCAGACAACGCCACCGCAGGTACAATCAAACCTCCAGGTACAAGCGCACCACCAAGTACAACTTGCACTCCAGGGACCACAGAGACCACCAGGTACACGCACCGCAGGTACAACTGCACCACGGGTACAACTGCACCACCTGGTATAACCGCACCACAGGGCACAACGCTCTGCCAGGTACAACTCTACCACCAGGAACAACGGCACCTCCAGGGCTCGCTGAACGTCCACAAGGTACAAATGGGCCACAAGGTACATACGCATCGCTAGGTACAAACAAACCGACAAGGAAACCATGAACTCCAGCTAAACTGCACAGGTACAATTGGGGCCTCCAGGTACACTGCGTCCAGCCTCGTACAACTCCACACGGTTACAACTGCACCGCAGGTACAGCACAACTAGGTACAACGACGTCCGGTACAACTGACACCTCCAGGTACAGTACCACCAGGTACAACCGCAGGTCCAGGTACAACTGCGCCGCCAGTTAAACCACACTTCCAGTACAGCGCCACCACCAGGTACGACTGCCACAGCCGGAACAACGCACCACCGGGTAAAACGCATCGCAGTACAACTCACCACCGGGTACAACTACACCGCTGGGTACACTGTACTCCAGGGGCACGGTCCACCAGGTAAAACTGGTCCACACAGGTACAAAGGACCACTTGGTACCACCACATCGCCAGGAAAACCGCACCACCGGGTACAACTGCCCGCCGGGTACAACCGTACCACCAGGAAACAACATGGCCCTCCAGTACACACTGGCCCCAGGTACAACTGCACACGGGCAAACCGCACAGTAAGGTACTACACCACACCGAGTACAACTGCACGGAGTAAAAACCCGTACACAGGAACAACTGGCCCTCCAGGTACAACTGGTCCCCCAGTACAACTGCCACACCCTGGCACCACCGCAAACGTCAGGTACAACGCCACCACCGGGACAAACTGCACCGCCGGGTACAACCGTACAACCAGGACAACTGGCCTCCAGGGCCTGTTCCACCAGGTACAACTGGACCACCGGGTAAAACCGCTCTGCCAGGTACAACTCCACCACCGGGTACAACTGCACCTCCGGTACAAACTGGTCCTCCAGGTACAACGGACCACGGATTACAACCACATCGCCAGGGACAACCGCATGCAAAGTACAACTACACTACCGGGTCCACTGCACCACCAGGTATTAAAAAACTGGGCTACAGGTCCAAACTGGTCCACCAGGTTACAATTAGACCACAGCGGGTCAAAGGAAAGCCAGGTAAAACGCACCTCCGGGTACAACTGGCACCACCAATTGCAACTGCACCGCCAGGTACAACCCGCCAAATCCGGTTACAAAGCGCACACCAGGTTCAACTGCACCACCAGGAACAACCCGCAACCCCGGGTACAGCTGCACACCAGGAACAACTGGCTCCACAGGATTAATTAGACCACCGGGTCCAAAGGAAAACGCCAGGTACAGCGCACCTCGGGTACAAGCGCACCACCAGGTCTACACACCGTCAGGTACAACCGCACCTCCAGGTACAACTGCACCTCAGACAACCACTCCGCCAGGTGCAGCCGAACACCAGGAATAACCAGACCATTAACTACAGCAGCAGGTACGTGAATCATTGCCCCCCCATTGGTCAGTAGTAGATTTGTTGAAACCATTAAAAGCAAATAGCAGGGCTACGATTACAGTTTGGAAAGAGAAAAGATTTGCAACTTGTAAATTATAGACAATGCATGTCCACGTAGTGCCAGTTACATTGAATTGACTCGACTAGACAATCTAAGCGGTTTTTTTGTATTATGCTTTTGTGGAGACGTCGATCACATCCTATGATGCATTGTCAAAAAATATGTGACCACCTCAAAATTAAGAAAACAACATGTATGCATTTATATACAAACTTTTGGTTTTAAATAAAAGCAATAGCAGAACATTTTTTTTGAAGAGCGCCCAATTTCAAAATTGATATTTTTGCTCAGTTATGATGGCAATGTCTAGGAAACTACAACTGCGAACGAGCATGCTAACAAAGTGCGTATTTATCATAAAATAAGTGGTTTTGTATTAGAATGGGATCCCGGATTGTACTTAGCGGCAGAGATGGAAATGCTAAATTTAGGTCGTCCGTGATGGAATAGTGAAACTCAAGGAAATGACCTATAACTTGAATTGTCGAACCAAAAACTAGTGGATGAGCGTAGACGTTACATGAGACTATTCCCGGCTACTTCATATGAAAGGCCGTTTCCAGCAGCCGTGAATTATTATCGGAGATCTCGATATAATTAAAAGTAATTAAATTCTTCTGTTACGGACACAGATCTTCGAGCTAAGCCATTCACAGGTATAGAGTTACTAGCCAGTTATCAATGGAACCTTATAAGAATCCAAAATTGGGGCGCTCTTCAAATTATTATTATTATTAAAGCTTTCTTTAATTTCTTTTATTATTTAATATTTAAAACAAATAATTAAAAAGTAGGGTGTGACAAAAGGCATGTGTGGTCCAGTTGATATAATGACCGACTCACGATCCGAAGGCTGTGGGTTCGGGCCCGCTGCAGCCAATGTGTGTGCATTGGGCAATGAAATTACCTCGCTTACTCTCTGAAAGGAGTGAAAGGAGAGCTGTTAAGGAAAATCACATCTAAAGGTGATAGGACCGCACCAATTAAGCTAATGCGGCTGCAGCAAACCTAATGAAGCGCCATGACTCTGACAATAAAAAATATGACTGTTAATCGATTTTTGAGTAACCAGCAGAGTTAATACGTGCCGTTCGTTATAATCTTTATTAGTTTTACATTTGTCTTAAACGAAACAACCAAATGCCCTTTACATAAAGTGTAGTGAAGTCTTCTGGTAGCTCGCGTGTTCACTTCCCTATTCGAGCGCTCTGGAAGAGAGGCAGTAATTGCCATTTTAAAAGTTTTTGGTATGGGACCCGGCCGGCGGGTTCCAACCCGCGACCTCCCGACTATGAGGTACTGGTCAACCACTAGGCCAACACGGCGACCTTTAAATGTACTTAGTGGGAAATCTGATGTTGTTTTGTACCCCAAAATTACCCAGTAGACCCGAGGTGGATAATCAAAAATTCATGAGTTAATTGCCTCGTTTGGTCATTTTGTGACCCATGTGTCAGATCTGAAAATTATCAAAATCGACACAGCCTTATAGGGGATTACCAGTAATATATGCAGGTAAGGGATGGGCGATAAAATATTAAGTAGTCTCTTCAACGAGCGGTAAACAAACGCAGAAAAAAATACTGATCCCATTTATTGTTTGAACAGAGCACAAACGGAGGGACTAAGTCAATGATCATTCGCAAGGGGAGTTCCTAATCGAGAATTCCGGGAAAATTGCTTGTCCGGACCAGCTTGCACCTGCACTGCTCAAAACGTTTTCATGTGCCTTCACTACAATACATCAAATATGAAAGGTCAGCCGGTAGGCAAGGCTCTGGTTGCGAGGCAAATTATGGATACCAGGTGAAACTAGCCTGATGTTGTCAGACTAAACAAATAACAGTAATTGCCATACAATTTCTGTTCTGCCGGCAGCAGGGAGTTACATGCTATGATGTTCAGACCACACGGTAAACCGCAAGGAAAGTGACTCGAATCTAAAAAAATCGCTAGAAATTATTCCAACTATATGGCAATCGTTTCTAATGTTCGTTGTCGTTTCCCCAATTTTTCTGGAATCCCGATTAGGAACTACCGCTTTCATGGGAAAATATTTGACTTAACTGGGTACAGCTTTAGTCGAGTCTTCGTCCAGGTCTGTCTTATAAAGTCTGACTCGGAGATTTTTTAAATATAAATTTTGGGTATTAGTGAAACTAGTAAATGGAAAATAAGATAGTCACCTAAAATGCCAAATCAAAGTTGTGAGATGTATCGGATATTTCGTTTAAAGGCAGTAAACATGTATGTGTAGTACACAGGGCCATAGGATATTGGGTATAACAATTTTCATGATTCGGAATTTTTAACAAAGTTGCGATTTTCTATATGAAGTGAAGGACAACGATTGCGCTTAGATATTCATATACGGGTTTATTTATGTGGAGAAGCATTACTTATATACAAAAAAACACAATTGTTTGAAAATTGAGGGCGCCCTCCTAGGGAAATCTCGGAGGCAGCCTTAATGTGAAGGGAGTGAACTAGCTATTGGGTTCGCGCCGCCCGGATGTTGATGCTGTAGGATTGCATGTCCTCCCCCCACAACACATACTGGCATGGTCCATGTGTTTATCGATGCTGTGAGTAAAAAATAGAACTAAAAAATGAGGCAAAGATAGCCTAGGCCTATTTCACAAAGGCGATCATAACAAACGGGCCACTGATAAAAGCTTGATTAGAATGTTTGCGCTACCGCGTACAGTCAAAGTCTAAATTCTAAACGGGATATAATATTCCCCATTAGCTCCAATAAACGGAGCTTAACGGAATTATAAACCCCGAATAGGCCCGTTGGTCAGATATATGTCAGATCTGACATGGGGGGCCACCAAAATGACAAAACCGAGTGAATTGTTGCATTGGCATTGGGAGAGCCAACGCCTACTCTTCATATCTTGTTGAACACCCCAGTTAATCAATGGGAATCCAACATTCTTATCTGAGAGGGCTGATTGAACGTGCCAACATGAAGGGTGTGATATGGGAAATAGTCCTTCATTTCAGATACCATCTTCCTGCCAGAAAACCCGGTCGTGGGTGGAATCATCACAATCTTACAATCTCGGGATAGGCCAATCTTCTCTGGCCTGATGTATTAATGGACCCACAACATAGAAAAAACTGTTACCAAATACACATTTTGTTCAAATATACCAAGTTGAATTTACCATTACCTTTGGTTGTATTTATGTGAAAATAATTACTAATTAACAAATTGAGGTACGATTACCACAATCTGTTTAAACACTTTAAACACAATTTTACCTGATTTTAAATATCTCAGTAGTAAATTCCAGCCTGATTTTGCCAAACCTTCCCGCATTTCCCAGAGGGTCGCCCAGCTTACAGCTAGATAAAAGATGGAAAGCACACACAAATCACAATACTCAGTGTGGCCTCGGTCTGATTTTCAAAAAAAGAAAATTATAAATTTTCAGGGGAAAACCCATTAATTCTCAAACATCATAATTCCAAAATGCGCCGGAAAACATCAAAAAAAAAATAAACTTTCGGAGTTGTATCATCATTTTTGTAGGATAGTTTGAGGACAAAGGTAGGCGTACAGGTTTCCCAATCGCAATCCTTTAAACAAATTGATGTTTGGAATTAACTGCTGATTTAAATAGCTCGATTTTCTAGAAATTACACATGCTACATAGAGGAACAATGGGTAAAACAGTTTGAGGAATATAGTAAGCAATAAGAATACAATAAAGATAGAAATTTAACATTCATCATAAAATGTAGTTTGAGCGCAAAGTTTTGATACACCAGCCGAGGCACACATAAACGTAACTATTTAACACCGAGTGAATAGAGAGCTTCATATCCCTTTAACACTTAAGTGCCCAAGCTAAAAAACTTCGTTAGTGCCCAAGGGGGGGGGGGTGTTCCTAGGGACCCAACCCAGATAACCCTTTTCCCATGGGAGTTTGATCATGACACTAACACAAGTAATTGGGGGTCACGTAAGAACCACATACCCACAATAAAAATTGAAATCCGAACTTTGACCTATGACCTATGGCCAATTGAAATGTCACTCTCCGAAAAGGAGTGGTTCGCACATTTCCATCCTCAGCAACTCCAATATAAGGTTTTGAACCAAAATAATTCATTATATCTACTCTAGAATAACCAATTAAATAATCATTGCAAAATATAGCCAAATTTAACCATCTTGTATTTTTCTCAGAAACTTCAAAATCACCTTATTTTTCCCATAGAGTTACACAGTTAAGAGCACGTCATGACAAAATTAAAATTGATGCTATCAGCATATAAAAGGTTATTTGATTTAAGTATTATTAATATTAATTAATTGCCTCCTAAGGTATATATCAAAGCAAATAAATCCCAAGATTTAATTACTTTAATTTTTTTAATTAGTAAAATATCTTGATTTTTTCACTTCCGTTAGTGCCCAAGGGGGGGGGGTCCTAGGGACCCAACCTAATTATTCTAATGAAGCCGTGGGCGGATTGAAATTTTTTTAGTATCAGGAGAAGCGTATTCATAAATCAGACAATTAGCACAAAACTCCTTGAAAAATTTGATTACGTAACCGAGAAATCGCAAAAAAAATCAAATGTTGGGTACTATGGACCCCCCCCCCCTTGGGCACTTAAGTGTTAAGTAAGTGGATTTTTCCAAAAGATGTAACCATCATATGAACACTATATTTTGGTTCACACTTTTTTTAAATATGAGGTACAAGAGAATTGTATGTATTGTCACAATTTGTATTTAAGTTGAGTATTTTATGCTCTAGCACTAAGGAAGTGAATGTTTAAAATCCTTACCTGTTTGTATTCTTTATTTTAAAGAGAGAACCTTGGACAGGGAGTCAATAATTATTACTTGTGACTATTAATCAAATTAGTGTGTTTCCTTGCAGTATATTCTACAACCCCACCAAAATCTACAACTCGACCAACTTTCACATCGACTTCACCAACTCAAACAACTTCATCACTGCAAACTCAACGTCAACTACACCAACAATGTCATCACCATCTATAACAACACCACCATCTTCTACGACTCCAACTTCCTCCTCAACCCCACCTTCAACTACAACGTCAACTACACAACAATGTCATCTCCATCTGCAACAACACCACCATCTTCTACGACTCCAACTTCCTATTCAACCCCACCTTCAACTACAACGTCAACTACACCAACAATGTCATCTCCATCTACAACAACACCATCATCTTCTACGACTCCAACTTCCTCCTCAACCCCACCTTCAACTACAACGTCAACTACACCAACATGTCATCTCCATCTACAACAACACCATCATCTTCTACGACTCCAACTTCCTCCTCAACCCCACCTTCAACTACAACGTCAACTACACAACAATGTCATCTCCATCTACAACAACACCACATCTTCTACGACTCCAACTTCCTATTCAACCCCACCTTCAACTACAACGTCAACTACACCAACATGTCATCTCCATCTACAACAGCACCACCATCTTCTACGACTCCAACTTCCTCCTCAACCCCACCTTCAACTACAACGTCAACTACACCAACAATGTCATCTCCATCTACAACAACACCAGCAATTACAACAGTTGGAACTTCGACAATGACACAAACAGTATCAACAACAGTCTACCACCATCTTCTACGACTCCAGCTCGATCCTCAACCCCCTTTCTACAACAACGCCAACTTGTTCTTGCTGTGAAAATTTGAGTAATAAACCAAACACAATCGTGTCTGAGACTCTTAATAATGAGGAAGTAACTAGTGGGCCAGGATTTCAGCTGAGCTTTCCATGTTCTACTTGCCAAAGTAATGAGACTTTGTGGTAAATTCATTGAACCGGTTGATCTGACTGCAGTGCACGTTGACTTACAACAGCCGAGAATGTATTACAGGTCCTTGCGTGCCCTTTATGCTTGAGGTCATCAAAATAGTAAACTCAGTTACTGAAGAGACTGAGAGCATTGTTGTCGAAACGGTAAGCAATATTTCGACTATTTACTTTTCACTATGAACATAATGTTACTGTTAATCTGATAATGTTAATCACAGAAAACAAGGTCTTCATCAGGAGAGTATTTATAATTCAACACTCTTGTACCGGTCTACCAGAAACCCCTTAATGATTAAATGTAATTGAAATTTCACGCTGCTATTTCATGACAAAACAAGCACCCATCGGGGTATAAGGAGAGTAGAGAGTGATCCCAAAGTGATGGAGTTGTGGGGGTTGACAATAACTGCCCTTTGGGAAGAATTACTAACACGCCTAGTATGACACAGGAATACTACAGACACCGATTTTGATACAATAGATAGCAGTCCTCCACTTTCCTTTGATACCAAATCACGAGTACCAAAATGTCTAGTAATACGTCAGAATAACGTCATAACGTTCGCATGGCAGCAAAACTGACAATTTTCGCATGGCAGCAAAACTGACAATTTTCATTTCCATAGACAATGTAGATTAGGAGAAATAAAAAAATTCACAAAATAGGAATATCAGATTTTTATGCGGATTTATACCTAGAGCGTTTTAGTGCTATAATAATGTTTTCGATCAATTTTCCACCCTATATCCAGTGTTTTCGTGCTTATCTTGACTAATGACATCATATTGTACTTATTTTGATACCAATGGGATACAATGGGATAAAGCAACACTAAGCTATCTTGTAGTACAAACTTACAGGACTCGGATGTTGTTACAAAAAATAACGAGGGTTAATACCACACATTAATATTTATATAAAGCGGCACTGGCACATTTTCACAAAATATGAATTTTCTTCAATTTGCTCTCAAATGATAGTCTAGGCCATTGGAAGAACAGAGATACATTTTACACATAAAAATAACATACTCAAAAACAGGGAGGTTAATAAGAAGGTAAAGACATCCAAGTAATTTGTAGGCTAAAGTTCTCCATAACTTTAATCAACAAATGTGTATATTACATGAATATCATAGACTCGTACACTCACTGATATTAAAACAACAAAGGTTGCAGACCAATCAAACAGGGTGCATTGCGTTGGAAACATGCATACGGTGTGCGTTTTCTTGTGTTAAACGCCATTTTTCGTCGTCTGCAGAATTAATGTCGCCGGCGATATTAATTATAAAATCGTTCTGTTTACCCATAAGGACGTTGATTTGTTCTTAATAATTTTAGGTGAGGGCTTTTGTATATAAAAGCTTTACAACCATGTAAAAATATCGATTTTGAAAAATCTTGAGGGCACACTATTTTTCAAATGTGCCAGTGTCTCTTTAATGTAAGAAAAACAATTATGCAAATCATTTCCAAGATGACGTCAGTTTTTGTTTAAACAGGCAAGTGAAAGAAGTTCGTTCTATCATACTAATTGTGTATGTTTATCTGCATTGTATAGGGGATTAGAGCAGAGGGAGTTGAACTTTCACAACCCATTGAGGACGTTGTGACTGCCTGTGTGGCCTTTAACAAATTGAATACGACTCACAACATAAATATAAAGGTTGATTACAAAGGATGCGGTAAGTAAAAGATTTTATTTTTCTTTGGATATGGAATGTATCCTTACAAGCAGGTTTTAACTTTAAGTTATTATTTTTGTCTGATAATAGACTAAAGTTATCAAATAACAAAATTAAAACAGGGCATATACGAGAATAATATATATTATATCAATGTTGACCCATATCGGTAATAACAAAGGCACAGCGTCTATGACTTTATTCCTACACAGATTTTTCACATGAAGTTTTCCTTCACACATGGAAGCATATCACACAAAACATCTGATTACATATTTTGGGTGAAATTCGGTGCAGCCGTTTGGAGAGTAGAAACAAAAACGTGTACTAAATTGGTCCATAGGACAGTTTGTGTTAATAATTGTGGTATACAACATTTGGAGACGTTTTTGTTCATAACATCAAAACAAAACATTTTCTGGGCCTAAAATTTCACTGCGGTAATGAAAAAATATGATTTTTTTCTGATACCAAATTCTCAATTTTGATGGTGTAAAGTGGGAGCCTGTCGATCGGGTCATTCACGTTTAATATGTGAGCGCACGTTGTGAGAAATTCAAAAATCTACGAAGATTACTACTGCGAAGATGGTAAAAGGGCCTTTCAGATTCATTGCCACTCAGAAGTTGACCACACAATGGGCGGTACCACGCTTGAAGTCATTAGTCAGGAGAGGACTAATTAAGTGTTTATCTGACCAATGATTACAAGTCCGTTAAAAGCATATTTGGGTGTATCAGCAAGGACAGTTTCAAATTCCACACCAGACCACACCTATTGTGTCAAAGCTGGCTTTTGATGTTTTGCGAAATGAAACGAAATGTTTTCTTTACATATTTATTAAGCATTAGAAAGTGGCTTTGTAGTAACTGCAAATACACATTAATAAATCGTTTCTTTTCAGTGGTTCCCACAACACCATTAACAACACTGCCGCCACCTTTAACCAGCACTCTGCGGCCATCTACAGCGACTATGCTACCATCAACCACAGGTACTTTGTGTAATGAACCTTCATTGATAGTTGAAGATAAAACTCGGAAAGAGTTGAAAATGGTTACAAAAATTGATAAGAAATGAATGTTTTTTGTTTTGATGTTTTTTTAAGTTTAAGGGCATTAATTAAGAATTATTATAAATCTTTTGAGTGTGTTACATAATGAAATTTCGAGACAACTTAAAATTTAAAAACATGAATGTTTTAGATTTCGATTACAGTGCCCTGGATAGAATGACCATTTCTTGCGGTTGGTGTAATAGTTTAGATACATGCTTGCCAATTGTTTTTTTAAAAGGCTCTTTAGATATATAAATTCGTGTATCAAAAGAAACCGATTTTGCTACTCTGCAAAAAATGAGAATACCGTAAGTTGTATTTTAAATTATTTGCCTAAAGTTGTGAAGATTTATAAGATCGGTCGTCGATTTATGTGGCTTTAAATGTATTGGATGTTTGGACCTTTCCTCTGCCATAATTTTCCCCTTCAAACCCCAAGAACTTAAACAACAACAACAAGACACATAAGAAATTACACTAGCTTCCTAATTTGTGAAACATTTGTACAGTAAAGTTGAACACTAAACCAAGATTCATATGGATTAATTGGATAACTATAAAATGTCATAGCTATATTTGGAGATGACCCTATCTTAATGATGCATCAATTGATATTGATTAGTACAATTTAAAAGACATTTGCCAGGCTGGATTTTAAACTTGTGATAAACCCGCAGTAATTGAAAACGTCTATTATATTCACATTTCGCTCTCTCGATGTCTCCCCTTTTCTCTCAGTTTTGCTATATTACTGTCTCTGTCTCCTCTCACTTATTCCTTTTCCTTTTCCAGAAACTATTTGTAATGAGGACATCACACAGTATCTTGAACAAAGTAACTTCAGAGCAGATTTCACCGGCTCCCTTGAAGATACATACACTGAAAGGATATTTCAGAGTTCATTTAGTAATTTGATGAAGTATTTCAATGTTAGCAGGATTGACGTAACAATATCACCGTCAACATTTTCCTTAACTTATAAAGTTTGTTTTGAAATCGGATATGGAGGTGGGTTTGAAGATGACAATTGTTATGAAAACCAAAACGTGAGTATTTTATCCCTAAACTATACAAATATTAGACAAAGCAAATAGATAAAAAATACCATTGAGTGAAACTAACAAAGTTTAGAAAATAACTTGTACATGAGACCGACGGTTTTTCGTTTCCTCCAAAAGAGTAGGTTTATGTTTCCTTTCCAAAACACCCATGGAAAATGCAGAATCTTACATCGATAGCTACTAATTAAATCTGAAAACAGGGACAGGGTCTTTGTGGGATTCGAAAAAAACACCCAAACCAGTGGACCTCTAAACGTTTAGGTACAATAATAACACTCATGCGACAGACACCGGAAATAACTTCTTATAAATTTGTCACATCATTTGTTGCATTCTCCGTTTTATAGATAAGACATGCCTTCCAATATGGCACGAGATGTTTTCTACTAAAGACAGAGCCTGAAATTCACATACACCCACAGCCCAATTTCAAAAACTCAACGGCAAAAATCTTGTGTTTTATGATAGATGCGATAGAGCATACCGCAATGCCCTTATAGATCACTACATGGTTAACCATAAAAAACAACATTTTCTGCTCTAAAGAGATGCATTTGGAGCTGCAAACATTTCAGTACAACAGTGAGAAGAATATGGTCGTTCTAGTGGAAAATTTCACAGCTTCCGGGTAAAATTTCACAGCTTCCGGGTAAAATTTCACAGCTTCCCCCGGGTAAATTTATTACATCTTCCGGTAAATTTTCACAGCTTTCGGGTACCATTTCACAGCCTTCCGGTAAATACCATAGGAACTCTTAAAAAATAACCGACGCTTAAATCTGAGGTTATTGAAAACCAAAATTTCACGTTTATGGCATTTAGATATTTTACTAAATCACCTTATACCATGGACGTCCGGAACGCTAACAAGAACTCCTATCTTCTCTCATCGTGTCCAAACACTGTGGTTCTCAATATGATCCAGCCAAGATGGGTACAACGCCCTGGCTCTTTCACTGAATTCCCGCAAGGTCCCTTATTTGTGCATTGTGCTCCCTCAGTGGGCAGACCCCCAAGAGGTTTGTTCCCATTGTCTGTGGTGCTGTTTCCCCAACCACAGGTAGTCTCCTGATCTGCTTCCAGATAGCTCCACTAGTCTCCACTTCTGCAAAGGAAACTTAGATCGGCCATTCTGGTTCTCAATCTGTTGAGGCAATCCGCCATTCAAGCCCATGAGAGTCCGATCCAGGTTGGAGATGCACACCAGGTTCATTACCGAAGATGTTACTTGTTGTGGCACGTCTTTTTCTTTCCACAATGCGAAACTCTCTGACCTCCTTAGAGACTGTGTTCAGAGGTTGGACTTTTTGCTTTAAGAAACTCTCCATCTGGATTTACGGCGGTAGTCAGAGGTATCTGTCCCAGACATAGGTCCTTCACAATTAGATTACTTGGTCCAGCTACGCTCTTGCCATGCTCGCTAACGCTACGACGGATGTCTGGTGGAAGCCAATTCCAGATATCGGAATGTACAAGCTTTTTTCCTCCGTTTGGTGTGTGGACGGAGCATCTCTTTATAAGCCGGCAGGAGACATTTAACGAACGCTGAATCAAGCTTCTTGCATGGGTGATCTTTCCCATACAAGGCATTCAATACTCTGCAAATGAGTAGCACAGGGCAGTGCCGTCGATCTTAGGGATGTGGGCGACACGCCATCTTGTGCCAGTGAGTTTTGTTTCAAGTTTATTGCGTGAACATACTTTACCTTCTTCTCTTGATGTGGGGTCTTTATAAGAGAAATTGCGGTCCAATGTAATTCCTAGGTAGACAAGGTTATCGCAGTGCTCCAGGTGGGTTTTCCAGACCAGGTAACTTTAAGCTGACTTTGGGCTTCCAGGGGTAGATGGAAACACACACCTGTGTCTTAGATGGATTTGCACGTAGGTGGTTTACCTCATAATAAGGAGTGAGTTCTCCAAGCTTTGGATAGTCTCTCTTCAAAAACTGTGGAGTCGGCATCTGGTGCGCAATTCCAAGATCGTCTGCATAAATAAAAACGACAGGTCCAGCACTCCTAGGTTGGTCGTTGGTATAGATGTGAACAGGAGAGGTTGCAAACACACTCACTTGTGGTAGACCATTCTTGAACTACGCCATCGGCTCTTCTTCGCGCTAGCTGAACAAGAACATAATGTTGCCAGCAATCCCGGATTAGTTCCAGATCTTATGGAGTAGGCATCTGTGATAAACATTGTCGTAAGCTTGCTGATAGTCGACGACACAGCTCCGGTTACCTGCCCTTCCGAAAAACCATCCTAATGTGTTGAGTAGGTTGGACTTGTTGTTGATTTGCCTGGCCGGAAACCTGCTTTGTGTTTCTGGTATGAGGTGTTCGTCTATCATCGCAGGTGGCGATACGATAGGGAGCAGGAGAGTTCAACAAAGACTATCTTTGTAGGTATGGCTGTGGAGTGATATTGGTCTGTTGCTCTTGGGATTGGGTGGATCTTTCCCAAGCTTTACGAGTGCCATAACATTGCTTTCCCTCAGATCTTTGGGAACCTTTGGGACATCGGCAGAAGGCAATTGTAATAGCTCAAGAAGCCATTCCTTTTCTACTGGGCCAAGATTTTTTAGTTGCTCTGTAAGATGTTTCAGGCCTACTGCTGTTCCTGGTTGGAAGTTTATCCAAAATACCGATTCTCCCAATTCGTCCATGTTGAAGGGGCGGAGGAAACCAGGGTCACCACTATACCACCACCCTCTTCTGGTCCTAGTTTGATCTTATTGGGTTTCTTGCCTGCACTTGCGATTTAAAAGCAATTGGTGGGCAACTTGTTTTGGGTGTGACATTTGGCTGCTGTTGAGATTCTGTTGTATCCCTCGGAGCTTTCGGATGGTAGACCTGCTTTCCTTGCTGTTATGGGTCCTATCGTGGATTCAATTAAAGGTATGCCAGGTTTTGAATCTTTTCATGAGAGATCCTCTCTCCGACAATTCCTCACCATTAGCGAGTTGTTTTCAAGCCGAAAAAGGGTCAGCTTCAAACTGGTGATATTACTCTCTAGCACATTGCTTGGAAAGGCCCTACCGCCTCTGGGTATGAATCTCCGTGGAGTCTTGTTCCCTAGTTGGGCCCAATTTGTCATAGGTATTGTATTTTGGAGCAACCTTTTCACCTTTTGATCCAGGTCATCAGTGAATCCTTGCAGTCTGCTTTTCCGTAGTTAAAGCGGCTCTTAAAAGGACTTTGTTTGGTCTTACTGCAGCGTTTGACTTGGATACCGATTGGTCCATGTTGAATTTGTGGAACAGGATCCAGAACAATCTTTCTGCACAGGTTAGAGATGCTTTGCTAACAATAGCTAATCAGGTTGTAACCTCTCTTCCACGGGCACTATGAAATGATGGGGGCAGCTTAGAGTCTGAAGGAGACGTAGATTTGTACTGCAATCCATTCTTAGACAACTTGTCCGTCTTTGTTAGTTTCATTGTAGCCATTGGGTCCTAATGGCTGTTGAAGTCGCCAAGAAGTGAGGTTGGGTGGAATTCCCAGGGTTGAGTAGAGGGGCTCGACGTCTATGGGTGGAGGTTATGTAGACATAGTAACTATGACGAGCTAAAGAAGCTCATGGTTAGGACTTCGATGTTGTTATCACCAGCATTGAGGTTGCTTCTACGTCGGTGCCTGTCTCACAAATATACCATTAAAAAAAAAAACCAAAAAAAAACATGAGCCCCACTAATTCAAGCTGGCGGGGTTTCGAGGAGTTGGCATAATAACAATATACCCTCTCACCCTTATCTATTGCCGTGTCTTTAACGGAAGAAAGCACAAGTTGGCAGCTCTAGGTGCGAAGGCTAAAATGTAATCAACCACCGGAGGACGGAAGTTTAAAATAATACCATAAAGAGCAGTAAACTGGTGGGTGACGCAAGATTGAAACCGGGGGGGGGGGGGGTAAGTGATTTTATATATGATGTAGCACATAGTAATTCTGTCCGTGCTTTGTATCGCTTACCAGATTTTAATCCACTGGTTATAAACGTGACTTGGAATTCGGTACCAATTCAAGCTTTGATCCATTTCCAATGGAGTGGTGATATTCAATATTTGAAGTCTATGCTTGCCATGGTAAGGTTGAACAAGAATATTATAGACAATTAGCGTCATCTACATGATTCCTATGAATATTTCCAGTAATCGAGATGAGATAACCAAGGTTTACAACATACCCAATAAAAACATAACGTGGCATTTGACTGTTGTGACGGATATGTTCTGATACATGTATTAGGTTATACAACACAAACCCGGCTGCCGTAAGGATCAAACATTTTGGGTCGACTACTTTTTTGCATGGCATCTGAAAAAAAATACTTTAAAATGCCTTAAAATGCACTAGTTATATAAAGAATTGACATGGTAGACTGGTATGTTTTCTCAAACTAAGTGGCATTTGTACAGTAAATTTGAGCCAATTTACTCCGCGCCCAGCAATTTCACATCAATTTGCTCACTATAGATGCAGCGACTATAGAGCATCTTGTACTGAGCGATCGGACGTGCTGCGAGTTTGGCGCTTCGTAAAAAAAAATGGTCACCATGTGTTAATAAAAAATTTGTTATTAGGTGATTTGAGCTTGTACTTTGGTGTGATATTGTTCTATTTCCTCAGTGAGAGTTTTAAATGTGAGAGAGCACGCTCAAAGTTGCCATTTTTCCCATAGACTACTGTGTATAAGTGAGTTAGTGGTGTATAACCATGACTTTCAACGTAAATTTCATTCCATTGCTTCACACTACACTTTGTCTTGTCTGAAGTATGGAGTTACGACGCAGAGTTATACCCAGTGCCGCTTTAGTTGCAGCGCGATCGTGCTTTGGCTGATAAGCAGCGATTTGCTGATCCGAAAAATTGAAAAAATCATCAGAATTCGTATTTTGGTATTTTTTGTTATTGGCATGGATGTGCTAACATAACCTGCAAGTGGTTGGCTTGACATCCGTGTATTAAAGACAAGGCAGTACTTTTTATCCGATTCTGTAATTTCTATACGTGTGTATCAAAATTCAGACTTGAGATCTAAAAGGCGTTTCCCTGTGAATATCCCAGATTTATAAGCGCAATACTGTCCACCATGACTTGTACAGTTTGAACTCAAACACAAATATTATTGATCTTTGTTTATTCTGTACTGGTGTAAACCACAACCAGCTGTTTCGTGTAGATTTTGAGACGTCATATGTCTATTTGCGAAAGACGATCTGACAAATTTCCGCAAATGCTTCATTTTTTCACTATTTGATGTTTTTGGTCCTACATTAAAGTAGTTATATGGAATTGTACATACTTATCTTTGATTTATAAGCTAAAATGCATTTCCATTTTTTTTATTCTCTTGCATTATCGCTGCCTATCCCTTTAAAGTCGGTACAATGTATGCGCTCCCATCGTTACTCCATACATCAGACTAGACAGAGTACATCTATTACATCATGTGACGTGTCTGTATGTGTGTAAATGCCTCTTTTCTACAATCTCTGGACGCTTCTGGTGATTTCATGTAACTGTGTAAATATCACGCCCCTTTGCCAAGAGCTTCTTTGCGATATGGGGAATGTTGGATATGCAGGACGAAGCGGGCAAATGTCTTCTTGGGAAATCAATATCAAAAATAGATTAATCCTTGAGAGTGGGTCAGTGGGGTGTTCAGGAATGAGAGGTCAACAATCATTTAGGGGTCATTCGATATTTACCTAGGTTGCTCATTATGTAAGAAGAGTGGGTTAGTGAGATGTCAAAGATCTAATGGTCATTTGAAATCATTGTGTAAAAATAAAATGTTACTGTTGCAACAAAATATTTCTCCAAATGATCCAAAATGAGTGGATCACAAGAGGCATTCGGGGAAAAAAGTCAAACATCATCTAAACATAATTTTGGTTTCAATGTTAAAAATACATGTGTACTGTCTTTACAAACTTATTACAGATGTGTATGTAATGTCAGCACAATAAATCGTACTGAATGGGTCATCATATCTCTGATACTCTGGTTTCTTTCTCTCTGCAGCGTGGAAATATGAAGCCAAAGTAACAACGCCTTCAACAACAATAACGCCATGTAACGAACTTTTGAATGACAGAGTTGAGATGCATATTTCAGCAGAGAATGGGTACACTAACAGATCTGACATGTACACGCCAGATGTAAACGACCTAGCTGATGGTATTTTGGCATTTCCTATTTATTATTGCAATTGTGCAATAATCATTGATCACTAGGGGTAAAATAAAAGGGGAGGGCGTTGGATACATATTGTGTACCTTAAAAGGTATAACTATAACTCTATTCTGAGACTTAAACCAGTGTAATGATAAACAATATGCAAATTGGCCAAATTCGGTTATACGCCTCGCACCTACTCTGTAACGATACTTACAAGGTGCGAAGGGTATATTTTAATGATTCCAAGAAGATCTAAGATTGATTTTTTTTTTACTCCAATAACTAATTAAGAATCATTTTGGAGATTAAATTATATTTAATTTGATTTTACTCCAAGAACTAATTAAGAATCATTTTGGAGATTAAATTATATTTGCGAATACTTCATACAGTTTGCTTTCAACAATGTTCATAAAATCGCAATATACCGATAATAACTATTTGTGCCGCATCCGTTTGAATTACAGAGAACCAGTGTATTTCGGTAGCTTTTATACCGCTTATTGATCTGGAAAGGATTGCATTGGATGTCGTTAATGGCAATATAAGCAGTGCCGATATTAGTGTGGCGCCATTTACCGTCGAAAACATGGGCTTTCAAGATCCAAGAAGAGCCGTAAGTATAACTGGACTGTATTTACTTTTGGTTGAGAAATCCCCTTTTTCAATTCTATTTAATTTGGCATCTGATTACATTTCACTTGCTCATGTTTGTGTGTATTTGTGTAGTAACGCACTGTTAGTGCCTCAGTGTGCCAATATTATCTGACCAGACTATTCCGGGCCGTTACGGGGTAGTTAAAGGTTATACACCACTAAACTGGCTGCCGGAAGGATAAAAACATCTTGAGTGGACTACTTTCTTCCATTGCATCGGAAAAATATACTTTAAAATGTTTGAAAATAAACTAGTTGTATTGTGAAAGTGGTGTTATTTCAAGATTGACATGTTAAACTGCTATGTTTCTCAAAGTAAATAGCATTTGAAGAGTGTGCTGTTTATCAATGCACTGCACAATTGCATTGTGATGAGAATCTATGTGATGTCGATATGTAAAATAAACACTGACAACTTATATCTGCTAATAGTAAAAGTTAGTAAAAGTTCCTGGTTTATTTTGTTACGTAATATTTCACTGTCATTTTATCTAATTTTCTTCTAATCTCCAGAATTTGCCTGGTCCCAGTCTTAACTTTTATGTATCATCGACGGACTTAACTTTTCATCAAGGGCTTATAGCAGTGCGGATATGCTTTCTGTCTATTTCTCCTCAAGGAAATAAAAATCCTACGATCAGAATGAAATTCTATGGATGTCATCATGGTTGGTAAATCCAACTAAGTAAAAACTAGGTTTAAACGAATTCTCAAGCGAGAAAAACTTTCTTTTTAATTTGACTATTTAAGAAAATAAAATGATTGTTATAAAATTCTATCCACCGAAATAATAATGTGTATACTTAGTCAAACCTGTAGATGAGGCACGCATATTGTATTAGTTACGTTCGGATTTATTTAACATTTTGTCATATATAAATGTATAAAAGTTCTGCAATACCACCATGATACCCTAATAGTTTACATCAGATTTGCCTATTGCATAGTATATAATAGGGTCGTCCTATTGGCTACTGATTGGAATATGTCTTTAATAATCAAGTAGTGCTCCTATGAGAAAAGTAACACGGGTGGAAAAAGAAACAAAAAATAAACAAGCTGGTGGATGTTTTAAATGTGAAACTTTTGCTTCTTTTCAGCTTGTTTGATACCGTCGTTTACTACTACAGGTAATGTTATCTAGCAAACTACTACAGGTAATGTTATCTAACAAACTACTACAGGTAATGTTATCTAACAAACTACTACAGGTAATGTTATCTAACAAACTACTACAGGTAATGTTATCTAACAAACTACTACAGGTAATGTTATTTAACAAACTACAACAGGTAATGTTATCTAACAAACTACTACAGGTAATGTTATCTAACAAACTACTACAGGCAATGTTATCTAACAAACTACTACAGGTAATGTTATCTAACAAACTACTACAGGTAATGTTATCTAACAAACTACTACTAAAAACGAAATGCAGCCGGTAATATGTCTCCTTCCTTCCACAACAAAATACATAATTATCACTAGTTTATTTTCAACATGGCTCATAGAATAAAATACCTACTTATTGACGCAGTTTACATTTTAATAAAAATTTTAATAAAAAGTCGTAAATGCTTTGTGAACGACCAAAAATGTTTAGTTAAATTGAAATCAATGAAGTATTTGTATGAGAAATATTTAATTGGCACTTTTGAAGAATAGCGCCTCGTATCCACATTAATATCTTTTACAGTTGAAATATTCAAGACTCATTTTGCAAAACGGCTGTCGTTCGTTTGGTTAACACATACTTAAAGATTTTTGCATACTTTAAACACCCATTAAAACAAGGCATTCGGAAAGGAGTCTACTACTTAGACCTGAGTGTTTAAAACCAGGGTTAGTCCTACAGGAGTGGACCTTTTTTCCTTCCACATCCCTAAAATGTGCTGTAACAGGAAAATTCCTCATGGATGAAAATTCCTCAATGGATGGGACATTCTGGCCCATCCTATACTTTTTCCTCACACCCGTTACATGTAACGTTCACACACAGTATTTTTTAAAGGAAAAAAAGTCCCTCATGTAGGACTAACACTGTTTAAACACAGGTCTAAAATTAGACTCCTTTTCAGAATACCACCAATACGGTTTTAATGAAAATAAACGTGTGAATCACAATCAAGATGTAAGCAGCTAATACACCCAATAGGTTGGACCATTGACCAACCTCACGATATAACACAAGATCCAAGAAAAGAAAAAAAAAAAAAGAAAAAAAAAAACGCCACTCCTTTTTTTGCGGTGATCGTCAGGTTGGTAGTCATTTCCTCTAGGGACGCTAGGGATAATAGACATCTCTCTATGCCTTGCCCACAGTCTATGCAATAAGAAATCTCATTCGGTGATCGTCATTTAGACTTATGGTCGTCTTGGATTCACTAGTTTTGATGAAAGGAAAGTATAAATAATTCCACTTACCATTATACAGGATAAAACACATCAATCTCTTTGTTAACTGGCAATTTCCGTTAAATCATAAACAGTCAGATGTTCACTTAAAACGCATTCCTTAAAGTATTTCCATAAATTCCCATAATACACAACAACAACAACAACTTGTTACTGGAAATGCGATAACACTTATTTGCCTAACGAGTCGTGTGTTGGATATAGTCATCAAAAGTGCACGGCTAAAATTTGGCAATTCACATGAACCCATCGATAAGTTCCAACTCTCTAAGGACTTTCCATGCCTACTGATTTTTTCTAAGTGAAAAAAAAAACACATAGGGATAGGGATACAGTAGATTAACAGTTAATTCAGAGAGTGATAAATGTAGTACTAGTACTTGTACAAGTACCAAGAACTAGTATTAATCTGACTTTAATTGACCTTAGACTTAACCACACTTTTCTTCTCCCTGTTTGTCGCTAAGAGACCTGATAATTCATTGGTACATTGTATAAAGCTGAAGAAATGACCCATATAAATTACTGAATTACTTGAAATGTGACATTTGTTGTCTTTTATTATGGCTTTTAATAATCTCCAATTGCGTACTTGGTTCCCTGTTTATCCTATATAACTTATGTGGTGCTACTACTTATTTAGAACCGGCTAACTTCCTTTTGTGTAGACATTCTTTGGACCTGCATTTTATCACTGATATTAATTCATCAATAGTGAATACTGCAGAAATATGAGTCAAAACTATAAAAATTCTCACCACTGTGCTGGCATTAGGTGGCAAGAGCACTATAACGAGGAATAGACAGAGAGGAGAGAGAGAAGACAGAACGATCACTAGGGTTTGTGGCCATATGCCACTGGTACACAGCCGAGGTAATATGACCCCATTCAAGCATGTCAAGCCTTTTACCCCATGTCAAGCACATCTTGGTGAGGATTGAAACCCTTTAACGGCCTTTATCTGTCTTATATAGGCTGACATATAGTCAATTTCTTCGATTTTTAGCTTTTTTTTGGCAAATTGACCATTTGACCCCTTAATAGAACCTTTACCCCTCCATAGAAAAAAAATCGCAACAATCGCAAAAATGCAATTGTTGGCTTCAAATAAAAAATCTACATGCTTAAGTGCTGGAGATGAAATTCTTAGGTTTTTAGCTCAAACCCAGAAATGACCTGTAATGACCCTTTTGACCCAAAATAAAAATACCCTGCTTACATTGGCTCACATGAATGCCTATCTGAAAGTTATGTCACTCTGCTAGAAATATTTTTTTGAGATAAGAATTTTGAAAGTTTTTAAAATTTGTGGTTTTTGAACCGGAAGTGACCCCTTAATGACCTGTGATTCCTTATTCGCGAACACCCCGTATTACATGGGTCATTGGTTCCGCTGACATCCGTTTAGTTTCATATCGGCATGAATCCTGTAAAGAGATAATTTTGCCATTTAAATGGCATATTTTTGGTTTCATACCGGAAATGACCCCCTTAATGCCCTTTGACGCCTTATTCTTGACACCCTAGATGAAGCATGGTCGGTGGTTCCTCTGAAGAAGTTTAAGTTGATATCGGCATAATCCTGCAAAGAAAGATATTTTTGCGAATTAAAATGACATCATTTGACCTCTTTGACTAGGTCAAAGGTCATATGGGGGTCAAAGTCATTGGCAGGTGATGGTTCCGCTGCAGAGCGGTCATTTGGTGCAACCTGGTCACTATTGGTCAAGCCACTACTGAGCTATAAACACATTGACAGAAGAACGAAGAAGGCAGAAAGAAAACACGCGAGTAAAACAAACACACCGATTTTGCAACGGCTGTGTAACCAGGAATTCTATAAACCTGAGTCGTACGTTCCTCTGACTGTGTGTTCTTTTGTCTCGGCCGGGCGGGCGTGCACTCTACCGCATTAAGGTTTAAATTGTACTTTGATTCGTTTAGGGGGTTAAAATCTCGAGCATTTGCTTTGTTTAACCTCCAACCATATTTATAGATGGTCTATTTTGTTTGTATTAAATACTGGTGAATAAATGACACTGAAAACTGAAACTGTGCACATCATTATATTCCTGTGTTGTCCCCAAAATAAGCGCTTTATCCCTGTGTTTCTTATGAAGCTAAGACTCTATTTGGGGGGCTCTCAGTTTATTTACACGGAAAACAGAGATTGAAACCATCCCTTGGAATTCACAGTTCCCCAAGGGTGGAATGATTTGACAACTCTTTCATATTATACTTTAATTTGATATAGTGGGATAATATGTGACTTATAATTAAATTTATGCACTTAACAGAGAGCCCTGCGCACAACAACACAATGGGAATTTCCTCCAGCGTCTGGAACGCATTCGTCAGGGGAAGCTCCATCTGAAGCACTTAATACATCGCCATCATCATCTACTACTGTTAGGTCAACTACGACCTTTGTTACCCCGCCAAATTGTCAAAGTAACCTTCTTAAATCTGTTGAATATCAAAATCTGGTCAAAAACCTATCCGTTTCTTCGGCTGCTTTTGCAGTATCTTCAATTATCAGGTTACTCTGACTGATGTAGACATCGAACCGTATCCATTTTGACTCAGAGGATATTTTGGACAGTTGTGTCAGTGTTTTCT
>JAMKCH010002989.1:0-36343 GCA_023653785.1 Ophioderma brevispina
GATGGAGTTTATTCCATGCAGGGTACAACTTGGACATCAAACTATTAAAGGCAAGGACAATGTAATTTCCGAGGCCCTTTCAAGAGTCAGCTAACTGCGAACTCTCTCACCGCACATCTGTATCAGCCAAAAGTACAGCTAAGAAAGTTTTTCACTTGACTCAAAAAAAAAACTTTCTTTCTTTAATGGGGGAGGTGTGACCAACTCCTGATATTATATTATTTTCTGGATGTATTAAATTAAATCATGTTAAATTTATCATATAAATTATGATGAGGAGAACTGGAAAATATGAAACGTGCAATGTGTTGTGCAATAAGCAATGACTTATCTATTGACCTAGTTCTAAATGGACTTGATTGTATGGAACATCCTGAGACCAACATGTCAGAAGAAAGACGTCGCAATCGGTACCAATAATATCACAGTTGTCTTAATCTTTCTATCATTCAAGAAGTGCATAGAGATTCTTTGTTTCCATAGGAAGCAAGATTGCACACCTGTTGATGCACAATAGACTTTTTGTACTTGCCTTTTTTGGTTTTTTTTTGGCTATGTCAAACACTTCGAGCGCAGGATGTGGAAGATGTGCTTCCCTTTAAAAACATGTTCAGCGAACTAGAAATGGTGAATTTCGACTTTCTTCCGCGTGTTTTTGTGTTGCATCATTGGAAATTTTGCTGTGGACAAATTTTGTTGCAAGTTATTTCTCTTGGCCAGTTGTCAAGAGTTTTCATCGAGTGTAGACCTCTCAAACTGAAGGTGCTAGAATTATCAAAGCTGCTCAAAATTTGGTACGTTTGAAAAACAAAAGTAACATTAAAATATCAGCAGGATTGTGTCTTTTACAAGTGCATTCGCCTTTAATTCACTGAGTACCTGTGGACTATTGTTCGTCCGCCACGCTGTGCAGTTTATAACTTCCAGTATTCTTCAAGTCTAACGAGTTTATAATAATCGGCCGGTCTAGACCAAAAGGACTTTTTGTGCGATTCGCGAACTATTGACTGTACCACAAGAATTTTGTGTCCCAGATTAAAGTGATCTGATTCTACAATATCGATGGTGCGCACTCAACATTGAACTTTGAACTTTTAAAAATTTCAAAAAACAAAATGTGTGTGTGTTTAATTTGGATTTAGTAATAGGTAGAAGTATCGATAATAATTTTGTTGCATTGTTGAATTGTGTAATATTGCGTGATTAATTTATGTATTAAAACATTACTTTAGAATTGTTTTAAAAATCTTGGTCAAGTCAATCTTCTTCCCAATCGTCATTGTGAATGTTTGTTTTTAAACCCACGGGAGGTTCTTTTCTGACCTTGAGTACGGCTCGTAACAAGTTTTGTACATAAAGTCAATGGGAGTTTTTTGAGGGTTAATTTAGTTATTTGCCAATATTTGCCACATACAAACTATGACAACTATGTAACATGCACATGTGCAGGTATATTTCTCCCTTTGGTAAAACCATAGGGTTTTCCAAACTAACCATTGATTGTCTAGATTAAAGAAAAAATTTCTTTAACTTGCAGAGGGTGTGTAGTCACTTATTAGCACAGAATAATAACTTTCACTATTTATTTTAATTATTTATAGATACACGGAAACACACCTCTTTACACACAAGAGTTGCCTGCTATTATAATGTTAATTAAGTTTTTTTAAATAAAGTTAAACGCAATAAACTGATTTAACACCAGTAAATGATTTCTGATCCCTTTTGGGTTGCCCTGGTTACCGTTGTAGGGAACCATTCGTCTCACCCGTTGTCTTCCACCCAATCAGGGTTTGTATTTTTCGGGGAACTGACCGTCTTTCTTGGAAATGGTCCTACTTCGCCTATTTGCCACCGGGAGTCTAGTCCGCCCTTCTTTGCTTGTGGACAATTATAAAATTTGAACTGCCTCATTGGTGGTTTGTGGTGCGCGAAAGCATGTAGTTTGTCTTGATAGAATTTGGAATTTTCCCGTTTCATCGACAATTTACTGTGTTTCTATAAGTGTATTTTTGTTTTAATTTCGCCATATTCGTGTTGGACGGAGATGATTACTGTTAGAGATTGTGAGAGGCAGGGAAGCCGCTGACAGTAGCCATTGTATTTTTGCCTTGATAGATTTTGGAATATTTCTCCGTTCAGTCGGCAATTTCTGGGTTTCATTTGTTATAACGCCGGGTTGGGACGGAGTAATATAATCTGCAAACCCCGGCCTGCGAACGTCGGAAGCACGGCTGAAGCTCCAGTATTTTGCATCGATAGAACTTAGAATATTTTTAGTCAGTCGGCATTTTACGGGTTTTCCTACATTAAGATTTTAAAGCCGTATTTTCGTGATGGAACAGAGACCAGAACCATTTTGGAAGTTCGAATCGTGGAGTTCCAAGCATAAATGTATCTATCTCGTTTTGATCATCCATTTCGCTAGGGGCCCTACTGCTATTGTCGTGCTATTTGCTAGTTCTAGAACCCGAGTAGTACAACGCTTCGTTTTACCTTGATTACGCGGCGTGCTTATGACAACTAGTGCTGTCATGTTGGTCTGTGGAGCTGGAAATCGTGGCAAGTGGGACGAAATTGGTTTGGTTCAGGTTGTGGTTTCTGAGACAGACTTGGACAGAGCAGAAGAGTTACTGATCCGACTTGACGTTTATTTCGACGTGTAGTTGCGTTTTTTTTCCCGAATAATACGATGTTGTGCGAACTCGAACTATCAGGACTATAGTTAATATCCATACAGGTTTCACAAGAAATTCATAATATTATAAAATTAAAATGTTAAGGTAGAGATTGGCATTTTGGCATTAAATTTTAGATTTAACTCTATGCATAGTACTTGTAGGTCGGTTGATTTCCAATGGGGGACCTGATTTAAATCACGGCAGGGTTTATCAAGTTTTGTAAAAATCTGGACTAGTTCTGGCAGTTGACAACGGTGCACCAAATTATTGGGCTTGCTTAAGGTTGGGCTGTGTGTTTTGCATTTTGAGGACATAGATGACAGGGATACAGTGTCCTGGTTTTGGTTGAATACAGGGTTGCATGTTTTGGCCTACTAAAGTGTACAGTCCAATGTTAAATTAATAAGTTCTTCACAGTCAGTTTAGACGGCTTAAAATGCACATAAATATTCGTTTGTGGTAGTGGGAATTTTATAATTATGAACGTTGAATCAGGCTTCACTTACTTCAAAAACAAGAAAAATAAGTAGAAATTGGTTTAGAGGCTCTGGTCACTCTAATTATCTCATCTCAAGTTCAAGGACCAGGAAGTGCAATGGTATATATATGTTTTTCTGAAAACTTTTGGTGCGGAGTGCTTGCACGTTGGACACTCTGTACAATATAATGCTGTGAGATTCTCTTGTATTGTAATCATCTAATCATTTATTGCATTGGGGATCCTGTTAATTGGGTTGGCCCAGGGTGCAATATTCTTTCATACAGGAGGTTTGTTGAACCGTTAATCGGGGATAAGTGTGGACACAATTGGGAAGTTTGCTGGCTAGTAGACCATATGAAAACGCTGATTGTTGAGTGTGCATGGGGCATAGAGGCTTAATTAAAATCAATAATGTGGTAATGCATGATACTTCCTAGCATTCTCAATTATCCCGGTTGTGGTATTATTCCCGTTCTCTTGGTTGATTTCGGTATCCAGGCATTATTCACCGGGGAGATTTAAGTACCTCAATATGGTGCTTAATGGTTGAGTATGTCCCCTGGTTTGATTTGCTCAAAAAAGGGGGGGGTGGGAGATTTTATTTATGGCAATCACTCATTGTTTTCTAAACACACTTGTTCGGTAAGAACCGACCTACCTCATTGAACGCGATTTTTTTAAATCTTTGGGTTTGGGCTGTAGTTTTAAAAAATCGAGTCGTATGTCGGCTCTAAGATGGATTTTTTATTAATGAATTTTTGTGTCGCAGCACCAGTTTTACTACAGTACAGAAATCTTTGCCACAATGTACGCCGGCAGGTGGTGATGGTTTTCATATGGTGGGGGCACGTTTGGCCAGTGCCCCCACAGACCGTCAGACACTTTCTTATTTGTTTATCCTAATATTGCAAACATTTTGTTAATATTGGTAATAATGAATAACTTGAGTTTTAATTAGGATATTGAGGGAAAATATTTTTATTTTCAGGTACCCAATTGCTTGGATAAAGGCTTTGTATTTAAACACCATGAGGTTCACAACCATTGTGGGCTTCCTACGTGGGGTGTAGAGTTAGAAATGTCTAATACCTTTCCCAATAAATCTGGAATGAGAAAGAGTCAGGGGTAATTCCCGTTGTGGTGGCTAAATTAAATATTGCGTTGTTTGGAGCAGGGGAATTCCTCTTAAGTCTTGCATTCGCTCATTAGGCTTTTGGAATAGGCAGCCCTTTATTCGCCACCTTACAATTTCCGCATGCGATTACAGAAATTTTAGGATTTTGGTTAACTGTGCTGAGGGGTTAAGGGGCTAATTTAAGGGTTTTTTCCAGACCTTTTTGGTTGGGGTGCTGAGGATATGTAATTATTCAGTTTGCGCGTTTTAGTGGGGTTTTGGAAGTTTTGCAGGGAAGTAGTTGTAGGGGAAATGGCCATTTTTTGGGCGATGGGTAGTCAAAATCAAGGAATCTTGTGGTTTTTATGTGCCACCACCTATGAATTCAAACAGCTTCATAGGAATAAAACTGAGCACCTTTGGTGTAATTAAATACGGTAAACAACCAGTTCCTTAGATTAGCATTTTTGCTGTTTTGGGGCATTTTCGGTCTTTAAGGAATTGACTTGGACTATTGATTCATGTATGTACTCTGAGACAAATAGCTTCTCTCATTTGCACATTGTGTTAGGGACTGTTTTAGGCTTATATATAGTATTTTATACTGAGGATGCTGAGTCATTTGTCACTAGGTATTATATTATTAAATTACACGTGTTCTCCTCAACTACCACACTAACTGCTAGGTGGCGGGGAAGTCAATTGGAGTAGATCCAAGAGTACACACGGTCTGTGTACACCGTGTGGTTTGGTAAATTTCCGATCTTAAGCAATTTAATTCAGGTAATGTACCTGAGACAATAGCTTTCTCCAAATTGCAACATTGCTTTTGGGATTGAATTGGCTTTATAGTATCCTTCTTACTGAGGCTACTGAGTCATTTGTCACCAGTGTATAGATATATATATATATATAAAATTACACATGTTGCTGTTGCTCCTCAAATACCAACTTTAAACTAAACTGCTAGTTGGCGTGATAGTCAATTGGAGTAGGGCCAAAAGTACACAAGATCTGGGGTACAATGTGTGTTTTGGGTAATTTAGATCTTAAGCAATTTAATTCCATGTATTACTCTGAGACCCATAGCTTCTCTAATTTGCACTTTGCGGCGATTAGAGGGATTGATTATGCTTATAGTATCTCATTGAGACTGGTGAGTCTTTGTCACTAGGTTTTTGTATATATAATTAACATTTGCTCCTCAAATACCAATTTAAACGACTAGTGGGGGATAGTACTTGGTGTCGATCTAAGAGTACACAGGGAGTAGCTTAAGGTCTTGGTTACACCGTTGCGAGAATTTTTGCTGTGTAATAGGTCTTAATCATATTCACTCCGTTTGTTCCCAAGTCAAAGACCCCTTGAGGTCAATTGGTCGAGTCAATGAAAATCAAGGGTCAAAATTGTATTTATTGAATTTTGTACCATTGTTTTTTAACTACAGGCTTTACATGGACCAAGCCTGCACCTTAAACGGCATCTTTATACTTTATGTGGTAAATTCATTGTATAATGAAATGGCCCTTTGTTTTGAAATTATCCAATGGCCCTTTGAATTATGATTCAATAAGCCTTTTAATTGTAAACGATGGACTGCCCCTTTAATTAATTTGTAATGATGGAATGGCCTTTAATACTTCGTAAATGAATTGGTAAATGAAGAATGACCCTTTTTCATTCAATAAATGAAGGATGATTCCTGAATGAAGGTGACCTTTGATTTTAAGTTACATGTTGAACATTATTGGTGAAATGATTGACCAGTCTTAAGTGGTAATGATGGAATGACCCTTTATTGGTAAATTGAATGGAGACCCTTTAATCCTAAATAATGAAATGACCTTTTAATTCATAAATGAGAATGAACCCTTAATTGGTAAATGGATGACCCTTTAATATTGTGTAAATGAAGGAATGCCCCCTAATTGGTAAATGAGGAATGACCCTTTAATTGGTAAATGAGGAATGACCCATTAATTCATAGACAATGGAATCACTTCCTAATTCCATAAAAAGAAGGAATGACCCTTATTGGTAAATGGATGACACTTTAAGTGGTAATGAAGGATAGACCCTTTAATTGGTAAATGAAGGAATGACCCTCCTTTAATTGGTAAATGAAGGAATAACTCCTTAATTGGTAATGAAGGAATGACCCTATATATTGGTAATGAAGGAATTACCCTTTATTGGTAAATGAAGGGAATGACCCTTTAATTGGGAATGAAGGAAATGACCCTTTCCTTCATAGACAAGGAATCACCTGCTAATTCATAAAAATAATGAATGACCATTATTGTAATGGATGACCCTTTAATGGGAAATAAGGATGACCCTTTAATTGGTAAATGAAGGAATGACTCTTTAATTGGTAAATGAAGGAATGCCCAGAATTGTTAAATGAAGGATTGACCTGTAATTGGGTAAATGAAGGAATACCCTTTAAATTCATAGACAATGGACTCACCTTCTAATTCATAAAAAGAGGAATGACCCTTAATTGTTAAATGAAGGATGCCTCTTTTAATAGTAAAATGAATAGCTTTCATTTGGTATTAACTTGAACTCTAATTGGTAAATGAAGGAAAGACACTGCTGCCACTCAATTACCAGGCATTAAACTGCTCGGTGGCGGATAGTCCTCCATCTCATACACTCCATGCAAGTAGGCCCTATAGTGTCTGGTAATGCCTCATTTGGTTGCTCGTGGAGGCCCTGTCAAATTTTCTGGTCTGGTGCTTGCCTATTTAACTAAGCACCAGAAGCACCCATTCATGCTTTGTGTGTTTAAAAGTGGGGGGGGGGAGTTTGGGGGCAATTCTCCGGTGATAATTTTGCTTTGGCGGAATTTAAAGAAATTGGTCATTTAATGGATCTGAACTTTCTATAAATTGAACTTGAAGCATATTATGTAATAAATGAAATTGGATGGTAACTTTAAGTTAGCTATGTGGATGGTCAGTTCCTCTAGCAAAACCATTGTCATCTAATGTATTTCAATAAGGATCTAATTGGGACTCAAAGTGGTTAAAGTTAGGTTATATTATATTATTGGATGGGTACCTTCTTTGGCAAATTGCTTTGTGGTAGAACACACCGGCGTAGTATATTAATAGTCGCAGTGTGCATTAGATTATTAACAGGAACTTCGAATGTGTAGTTAGGCCTGTTCATGCCGCGGTACCTTCTTTTGAAAATGGGGCTGAGGAGGTGGGAGCTCGTGTTTAGTATATTGCTGGTCGCTGAGTGTTTTGGGAATTTGGATACTAATATTTGAATACTTTGATTTGGATTTGGAAATAATAGGAGTTTGATTTGAATTGGAATTGAACTGGCATTTGGGATACATAAATATTTGAAATACTTGATTTGGATTTGGAAATAAATAGGAGTTTGATTTGGATTGGAAAAAAATAGTATACTACTCCTGGCAATATGTCCACATTCATATATCACTTGCTTTCCTGTGTTTTCATGTCGCGGTGTTAATTACGTTTATTGCAAACAACGCAATAAACTGATTAACACCAGGAAATTATTTCTGATTCCTTTTGGGTTGCCTGGTTTTACCGATTGTATGGGAACCATTCGTCTTCACCCGTTTGTCTTCCACAACCAATCACGGGTGTTGTATTTTTCGGGAAAGCTGACGCTTTCTTTGAAATGGTCACTTCGCTATTGCCACCGGGAGTCTAGTCCGCCCTCTGTGCTTGTGGACAATTTAACATTTCCTCCCTCCCTCCCATGTGTGTGGTAGACCGGCAGAAGGTCTTTTAATTAATTTCCTCAATTATGTTTTATTGGGTTTATTGGTATCGTATTGCCTATGCTTTTTTTAACTTATTGCCTTTGGTATTTTGTAATTAGAATTTTTGGAGGTTGTTTTATCTTACGATTATGTAGATCTTTGTTTTGTGCGGAAGGATTTAAGACATTGGGTCATTTATGGATCTGAACTTTCTATACAGTGAACGAAGCATATATTAATATGAAATTGGAGGTAACTTAAGTTAGGCTATTGGATAGGTCAGTTTCCTCTAGCAAACTATTGTAAATCATGTATTTCAATAAGGAATCTAATTGGGACTTCAAGTGGGAAGTTAGGTTATATTATTGGATCGGTACCTTCATTTGCAAAATTGCTGGGGGTAGGAACACACCGCTTAGTATATATAATCCGCAATGTGCATTAGATTATAACAGGAACTTCGAATGTTTAGTTTGGCCTGTTCATTCGCGGTACCTTCTTTGCAAATTGCTGAGGGAGTGGAGCTCAGTGTTTAGTATATTGCTGGATCGCGTTGCAGATGCCGACGGTTTTGGAATTCGGAGACATAATATTTGAATACTTTGATTTGGATTTGGAAATAAAGAGTAGTTTTGATTTGGATTTGGAAGAACATAGGAGACTAACGCCTGGCAAATATGCGCCACATTCATATCGCTTGCTGTCCTTTGTTTTTCATTTCTCGTGTGGTAATCATACCACACATTGCACCTGTTGGTATGAACACCTCGTACCATTCACAGGTATTGCAAGTTATGTAATGTTGGTTGCCAAAGGCTTGACCTTTACAACATAGACTTCCTTAAATTTTCACTCACTCACAAACTAGTGGTCTTGTTTGGTTGTTCTGTGCATTGCCTTGCCTCAAGTGAAGAGAGTTTGAAAAAAAAAATATATATTTTCTGCCATTGAGAATAAATTTGCGCATTTTTCTGTGATAATTATTTGCCTAATCTATTTAAGCACCTATTGGTGAGGTTCTAGCTGAAACCAGAGATGGAGATAATGTTTGTTTTTTGTTTTCCAAAAGTAGCCAGAACAGCCCTTAGACTCACTGTACAAAACTAAACTCCAAAGAACCAACCTAAAAATGTATCTTGAGTGAAAAAAGAGTGCATGATTCATATTTTGGAACCAAATGCGCCATAGAATAATTTTTTGCCTCGTTTTACAAAAGATTTAAAAAAAGTTCACACTTGCCCACCCCTATTAATGCCCTGAAAACGGAAAGCCCACTTACATACTGTGCGCGTGAACAAGAGTGGAAAGTCAGAAAAATTCGAACTTGGATCGTCAGCCTTATGTGTAAGTTATATGTGTAGCAAAATTGAAGTGTCATTGTGTCGAGGTTTAATTAAAAGAGCTTCAATTTTTAAGTTCGACTTCAAGAAGTCACTGGCATTTTTTTCAAAGACTTTCAATGGTTAAGTTCCTGAGAGCGTTCACACACAGAACATATAATTAGCAAAATTGAAAGAATGATCGTAAAGGGATAAAATTGCCAGAATGACAATAACACACTTTGTTATTCACAGGCCAACCACCAATAGGCACCAAGTTAGAATCGCACTGAAATTTCTTGAAAATCAAGCTTTTTCTACCCTATCAATGAATCAGAACCACACTATTGTGTAAAACATAAACACAACCACAAAAGAAATCCCCACCCCCTCAAATTTGTATGCATAAAGTTCAAACAATAACATCATATTATACAATATTGGGTCCAATTGGATAGCGAGGGGTTTTATGCGTATTTTTGACACCTCATTTGTGGCAATTGACTGAGTATTGTTGAAGTTATCCACATGACTGGACCTACCCAGGAATTTAACGTTGCCACTAAACCATATTGACAATTATACTGTTACAGGTGCGCAATCAGTGCAACATTTGACGGAACTTAATTATCTGTTCTTAGGTTTACTGCAACTATTACTGACCAACATACTAGTTTAGGGTGAGTCACGCCGACCAGACAAGGCCCTCCCAAGCAATGTGAACTTTACGATAACACCATGTGCAAATGTGTAATGGAAACCATGAGTTCAGCAATGAAGAAGTGACGTTTTGTGTTATTTTGTGCCGAAATAAAAACGCATAATCGAATAGAATTAATTATAATAACTTTTCATTTTCTTTTACATTTACTTTATTTAAATTGGTAGTTAACTAAAATTTTAGGATACATCTATTGAACTAAAGATCTTATTTTTTAACAAAACGCTTATGAGTTGAAATACAAGTGGATAAATCTCTTACCAAATTTAAAATTCAGGAAAAATAATGTAGTTCTCTAAAGATAAGAGGGTGCTTAACCTTTCCACGATGGCTCACCTGCCAATCAGGATTATATAGCTACATCTACGTAATAGAGGTTAACTACCTATGAAGTACATCAGCGCCATGTCCAAGCATGCCACAGGGGGTTTATGACACTGACCGATACCGACAGTTTTAGATTAAAGTAAATCTATATACTACGAGAACATGCATAACAACGTTGTCTTTCAAACTTTAGCAAGGTCATATGAGTGAAGTTAAGACGGTGCGCAGCATCATAACCCTTTCGTTGCTGAGACATTATTTATTTTTTATTGTACAACTTTTAAATATTTTGCTAATTATCAAGAACAAAGGAAAATAAATAAAAAATGCGACTATGAGATAAAAAAGAAATTAAAAAATGCGTTTTAAAAAGCAAGTTGAAATTATGCCCCCCATACATCTGTGGTATATTAAGATATTATTCTCAATCAAATTCGAAATGACATAATGTGATTTTTATGAGATTCTACTTAATTCTAAAGTTGTTTAGGCGTTTGAACAAAAATCGAAATTGTTTTTGTAAAATATATATAATTGTGAGTTGATCAGACTCAAACTCTTAGTAAAAAGTCTAATCGATAAGTCTAACTCGATAAAGACCTACCTTACTACTGACTTATAAAGATATAAAATGTCATTTCTTGAATTTAGAATAGCATGTCAATATTCTTGCATTTACGCCTGGCCACCATTTCACCATACAAAAAACAATTATCGGTGCAACAAACAGTTGTTCTGCTGCAGAGGTCTTAAAGACATATGTTACGAACCTGAGGTAAGATAACAGGTTAACTGTCCCCAATTCCTTAATATGATGCGATGTCTTCATTCTGGAGACATTGTCAAAAAAGTAAAATTAAGGAAGCCAATTCAGGTAAGACAGAGAAATGTTCATCTGGGCTTCCATTAAATTTCTCCACGATCTACATTGTATGAACAAATAATTATTACAAAATATCAAAGTGAATAGCCACGGACGGCTTTGTTTTTAAGCAATCGCCATGAGAGCAATGTCTATGAAATAATTGAGAGCATCACATGAGTTCAGACACATTTCTTAGAAATGAACAAACATTCATAAATTACGAAATAATGTAGTATGAGAAGCTAACATTATGTACTGTTTTTCTTTTGTGAGTGTGTTAGAGCTCTTAAATAAAAATGTATATAATGATTCTGGAGCTCGAAATACATATTAAGGGGATACTCGTTTTTGCATGACGCGTTCGATGTTCATTTTAAGGTGCGAGTGTCTGGGTTACTATATTAACATGATACTTTTGGAACAACGTAAAGACCATTGTGCATGACACAATTAAAGCAAGGAATCTGGTCCAACCGTCCAGAAGGGACTCGTTGTATGCATCCCATTAGAATCCAGTTGAATCACACAAACAATTTGAAAACATATAAAAACACAATTTGTATGACTCAGCAGACAGTGGTAGTGTAAAAAGGGAGAAAATCGGCCAGCTTTTCAGAAAGCTATAACTTCCTTTTATCACGGCGAGATAAAAAACAGGCTGGTTCTCAGGAGGCCAAGTGATCAATTGGAAATGAAGTTCTATGTGGGGAAAGGAAAACAAATACAAGCAAAGAAATAAAAAAAATGAATATAGTCAGAGAGAACGTCCATGTGACCGTACAGTTGAGTATATACACATTTTGTTTTTGCTGAAAATGATAGATTAGGGTGTGGAATAAGAATCTGCCGGGTACCACCTGGGCATCCTTGGGCATTTTGAGAAATCCAAGATGGCGTCGCCATAAATGATAATTATCTATTCAACCCTATATTATCAAACTAAGGAGTTAATAGATATACTATAGGACCCAATGAACAAGTGTATGGCACTTGTAACATTAAGTCATACTTCATATTCAAAATGGAAGCCAAATCCAATAATTTTAAAATATGCCCTATAACAGCATAGACATGGAGTACTTAGATTATGTTGTTAGACACAATAATTGTATTTCTGATACAAGTTGCAACATGACGTCAATCAGTAGAAAATCTATTAAAGGAATGTCATACACAGTTTGATTTTTTTGCTCTAAGTATTGTTTTTTATATTATGCCCATTGACAATGATTAGCGCGATCACAATTCCATTTCCATTTGGGCAGATTTTATTTGGGCAAATGTAGACGCCATCTGTTAGACGACTTGAAGTTGCAAGATAATGGTATGTGATCAGATCAAAATCAATATTACGTGTAGCATTATGTATCTGATTAAAGTCATCTTGCACCGTATTCTGCTATTTGCCGACATGCATGTACAATGATATGGTTGAATGTCAGTTGGACATTTGAAATAGTTAGAGGGAGAATTTTCATATTCTCGTTTTGTATATGTAATGGTTGTATATTTTAAGGCGTTTGACCTATTTTCTGGCGATAACAAATAATAGACTGGTGGAAGAACATTAAGGCGTGAGAGCTACAAGATTTCACAAAAGCGAAATCACTAAGTGTCAAATTTAGGTCAATATCAATATAGTATCAAATAGATTCATTCAATTTCGTTTGTCTCGTGAATACATGTTTAAAGAACTTGCAATAGAAAAAAAGAAAAGAAATGTTGAAAAGATGAAAGTGGAGTTGGTTAACGTCAAAGTGGAAATCCAGTTACTTTGTTGAAAATGGTCTTTCAGTGCTAATATAATACATGATAAACAGCAATGGTCTCAACTGGCAAGCATGAATCTACATTGGGGGTTCACACTGAATCTTTAATAGAGAATAGTTTTTTGACTGTCCTTAAATGCTTAGTTTCCGATGTGGGGGCACAGAAGGTCAACGGTCATTGCATTCAATGGGGCCTTGTCGTGTTACCCCCCTACTTTCTTAAGCAAGCATTTGAACACTCAAAACTATCCTTAATTTTATCCTAATGAGCTCCATCAATACTTTTGCACCATTTTTTATCCAAATCGGAGCATTTTAAACTTTTGGACCCCTGTACCTGAAATTGACCCTTTTATTGGATTTTTGGCTGTTTTTAGCTATAACTCTGAACTTTAGGCTGTACATATTACAAACTATTCCTTTCTGAATCCTTATGGTTAGACACATAACATGGTGTCTTTTTCACATGATTTGTATCATTTACAAATTTGACCCCTGTACAACTTTGTTTGGCCCCCCTCCTTAAGGCAGCACAACGTGCGGCCTTAAGAATCCGTTCAGGGTTCCTGTCAGTCTGTCAACTTATTTTATCACTCAAACCTTTTGTACTTGAGATGTTTACAAATGGTGCTAGCTCCGGGTTATTACAAGGCAGTTAAATACAAAAAAGATTTTAAAAAAATATCTTAAATCTATTCATTACCATTGTAAATCATGATTGCTAGCTACTAATGCCGCGAGTTCTTCTATTGTGTAAATGTGCGCATAAACACTTTTCGCTGTTATTTTGTAGTATGGATAACCCATAACAGCGGTGTTGTCCATTTAATACGTGAGAATTGTCACAACGTCAGTCTTACGCTTATAAAGAAAACGTTTTATATAAGCGATATCCGTAAATAGTAACGAAGCGAATCACATTTTCCCAGAAAAACAAATTGCAAAATATTAAGTAGGACAGGTCTGACATGGCAGTTGGGCGACAAAAATCTTGTCTTTCTTTCATTTTCCGAACATTGGTTTGAATAAATGCTGGCAGTCACGTGCAAGGTCTTTTTTATCCGCCCACTTTAAGCGTTCTGCGTTCACTTGAAAGCCAAAAGCTTGCTCCAGATTTGATGGAAGAAAATATACCAATAAAATAACTATGTTAAGTGGCCTAGTCAATTCTAAGTATTTGTCTCCATTTGTCTAAACTCTTCCTGATTGCAAGGTCATTTAAAATAAATTCCAGAAGATTTAAAATTAAATCTTATAGATTAGACTTTTAAATATAACAGATTTAATTAATCGTTCGGCTGTGGAGCAAACGACTACGAGCTTATTCTAATTGCTGCGGTCCTGGGCTAAGGTTGTAAATTGGTATTTTTATTTTTAGAGCAATTTTAAGCAGTAGCGATACAATTTTGACAACTAATATAAGTAGGCATATGTAAGAGCTATTACCTCTGCAAAAAGCAGAAACATCCATTGCGGGAATCTTGCCATACAGGCCTACAAAGGTCAGAATTTGTATATTATAGCGCCCTCCATATTTCCATTTTCCATAGAGCGACGTGTTAAACTAGATTTTTAAGAAAATCATATTTGCCCGCAATGAAATTTCTTAAAATTTACCCAGGATGAAGTCAGCGGTATAAATGATCCAAATTAGTTGTCAAAATTGTGTCTGTTGATTTTTTTTTAATTCTGGTTTTGTCATAATAAATGAGACCTTCAAACAGCTGTGCGGTGGCGACCTGGTCTCTTTTTACCATATGGTGGTGTATAAAGAGCGTAAAGTTTTGCTGGTTCGTCATCTAGCATGCGGAGTATGTGCCCAAGGAACGTATGCTGACGAGTTCTTACACTCTCAATAAGAGGCTTTGTGCTGGTCATGGTGTAAATGGTGACATTGGGTACGTGATCAGTTCTTTTGATGTTCAGCATTATGTGGTAGCAAGAGGTGGCGAATGCATTTAGTTTGCTTTCCTTATCTTTTGTGATGACGCAGGACTCGCATTCATAATAATTATGGACGTGAGTCCTGGGTTAGAAAAACTGTGACACATGTCGTGTTGAACAGCCTCACTTTGTCACTTTGGTGGTTATAGGTATGGATGGGTTTCTCCATAGCTGCCCCAACTTCCAGAAAGCAATTCAAGCCGTTGCTTTGCGCCTTTTTAGATCACTTGCACTAGATGCAACCATAAACCTAAGATATCTGAAATCGGTCACGTGATTGATAGGACTGTCGTAGACTTGGAGTATAGGATGAGGAACACAAGTTAGTGTCATGTACTCTATTTTTGATACTCTGATTATAGACATTGGCTTTTGCTGCTAAAAAACCATCACCAAAGATGAAAAATTTGGTTTTCGTTATATCGTCTCATATTATGGGCAAACTCATTGTTTCGAAATGCGTCAAAATAATTTCACGACCCTGCATCACAAAATGCATTTGGGGATACGTAGGTGTTAATAATCTGCCTCTAAAAGGAAACCAATTAAGCATATATAATATATATATAAATAGATATATATATTATATATATATATATATATATATATAACCAAAAGTGTTTATGTTTTGACAGTGTAGTATTTTTCCTGGGTCCAGTAACTACCGTACTCCTATATCCGCATAGTTTGACAGGGAGGCGTTTATCATTGTCGATTAAACGTAGATGCTGTTAGAAATCTAAAGGATTTTTCTTTTGATAGTATGATTTAGTTATGTACATATCTCATCAGAAAAACATTACTTATGGTTACAAGGTTTGTTACATTTTATTTTCAAAATCACACCCCGTTGGTACGTTCATAGGGAACCCAAGTCAATAGCTAATTGATGGCTGGGAGTATTTTTAATACCATGGATCAAATATCGCGTATTAAATATATATTTTTGCTGGTTTATACTTTTTATCTTACGTGAATTTTTTTGACTTAAGTATCAAATATTCTACGTCTACTATTGATATAAAGCTAAACTCTTAATCGATTGCGCGCATTCACTATTTACGTAAAACTACCAAAACTAAATACGTCTAGAAATTGGACCTGTATTTGCCCCACCAGGTCTATTTTCGGATATAATATATTTTATATATGTTTTAGCGACTATCTTAAAAAAAAAAACATTATTACTGCGGGAGCAGCGTCTGTAAGTGATGTGGGTTTCTGCATGTTATTCCGTCCTTTCGTAGCAACGCTATTAAACAGGTGGTATGGGACCTTTACAATGTGCATGTCTTGGATGTAATCAGCTTTCGAGACATTCTCGGAGGTAGCGTTATCTTTCTGTTAGATCTAGGGGCCATTTCCCCTAAAAAAAGGCATGTGGTGGGGGGGGGGGGGGGGGGGGGGGGGGGGGGGGGGGGTCCGCTCCGTGATTTTGGTCCAATTGTTGAAAAGTGGCAGATGGGCATTAATGAACGTTAGGGATCTAGTCAAACTTAAGGTTTGTTCGGTCAAACGTCTATGGCAAGCCATAGAGGCCAGAAGAACGTATTGCCGCAACGCGTTGCGAGAAAGTTAGAACGCTTTGCACAAATGTCACAACGCGTTGCGGTGTCGGCACATTAAAATGATCATTTTCTGTGACTATTTTCAAAAAATAGACCACAACGCCGTTTGCCAAAGGAAATATAGCAACGCGTTGTGAAACTCACAACTCCTTGTGAAAGCTTGCAACGCTTTGTGAAGCTTGCAACGCCTTGTGAAGCTTGCAACGCGAGCGTTGCGAGGTCCACGTCGCCTAAGGGTCATAACGTAAAAAAATATTCATAAACCTCAGTTGCGCTTGGCGGTGTGCCGCAAGCGTTGTGAGAAAGTAGCAACGCGTTGCCGACATTCGCAACCTTTGTCTGCATCGGCCATAAAAATCATGCATTCTGTGACGTATTTCAAAAAATAGATCCACAACGCGTTGGCGGCAATACGTTATGACCCTTATGGCCCTTCACAACGCGTTGGCAACCTTCACCTGCGTTCGAGCTTCACAAACACGTTGTAACTTCACAACGCGTTGTTGAATGCCATAAGGGTCTTGACGTATTGCCGCAACGCGTCGTGAAGGTTTGCACCGTTGTGAAGGTCCCAACGCGTTGTGAGATTTATTTTTTGAATACGCCCAGAATTCATGATTTTGATTGGCCGACACCGTAACGCGGTTGCCGATATGTCGCAACGCCGTTGCTGAAAGTCGCAACTGTTTTTACTTTTTCACAACGCGTTGCGACATACGTTCATGACCCTTATGGCTTGTGGACTTTCGTAACGGCGATTGTGAAGCTGCAACGCGTTGTGAGCTCGCACCGGTTGTGAGGTTGCAACGAGCGCTTTGCAAAGTATCTATCAACGCGTTGTGAGTTTTTTTTGAAATACTTCCAGAAATTCCATGATTGTGATTGGCCTACACCGCAACGCCTTGCTGAAATGTCGCACGCGTTGCTGAATGTCGCAACGCGTTGCGGCAATACGTTATGGCCTTTATGGCTTGCCATAAACGTCGATATGTTACGAGATACATGTCAAAGTTAACGTCTTTTGCTGGGAGAGGCGGGCGCTTCAAATCTGACTCTGATGACATTTGCTGTGCGTTTCTTGTTGTAACGTCTTGGTAGAATGATTAAACGGAAAGATCTGGTAAAACGTTACAGAGGTGGTATTTCATGCTTTCCTTCTCATGTGAAAATCGGTCTTGAAAATGCCCTTTACGACTGTTTTTGTTACTATTCAGTCGCATCCCACCTTATTAGAAAACAATGCAAATACATACGAATATAATGTGTAAAGTTTAGCCACTTACAGGGTCTTATCTTCATTACAACAATTTCCAATACAACAGTGCAAAAGTGGACTTGATGACAAATAGGGGGAGCATGATTTGTTCTATTTTGAAGAAATTCGCTGATAGTGGCTTTAAAGTGACGGGGATATTTTGAATACGAATTTTCTCTCAACTGAGCACTTGTTCGGTGTAAACACCTATACCGAGAGCTTTCCGTAGATTTATTGGACAAACAAGTAAAAAAGAGAACCAAACACTATGTTCGAAATTGTCTGCTATCGTAGTCGTCCCCATAGAAGGCATGCTTTGACTTTTTCTGCCGTTCACGACAAAAAATCCACAGACTTGCTGAGACAATAAAATGGCTCTCACAGTGTTAGAGTAGAAAAATAAGCGACGAATGTTACATGATTACAGGCCCAGTTGATAAAATCATGCATGCACAGACACGTATGCAGGGGTATATGGCCCTCTTAAATTCCAACATTTTTTGCTGATTTTTTTTAAAATGTATAATATTAGGGAAAATCTGACAAGAAAATCCACTTTTTGTTGATGAGATTTAAATAAAAGTCCCATAAAAGGACCATTTGACTAAAGTCTCGCACCCCTAAATTAATACTGCATATGACCCTGAGCATGCATGCATACTTGCCATATGCGTTAGTTTTTATGTCGAAGAAAACGAATATTGCAAGGATTCTACGGAGAAGGGGTAAACGTGGGGCTGAATCTCTCCTTGCAAGAGACTCCAACTTAAGTTTATGTTACCTTGTTAAATTTGAAACATACCCATCAGATTTCTACCTACAAGCAAATATAAATCAAATAAGAAGTCTGTTAAGTTTGAATGTGTTTATTTAAGTCAGTTATTTAACATAGAAGCGGGTGCAAATTGAACGCCAGGTCCACTATACTTCTATGGTTCCTTTTTATACACATATACCGACTACTTAGTTCTTAGTTAAGTTTTGTATCCACGCTGTTCTCTATTTATGTGTGATGAAACGAGACTTGACTGTTTGCTAGCGAACAGACAATCAGCCAATAAACCTTTCTAAAGGAAATGGCGCCAAATGGCAATGTCTTGCTAGCAGTTTTTTCTGCTTTCCCATCGGGAAATATTCATAAGTCCTTAAGAGTCCGTATGTCCAATGACTCCCCGGTGTATATTGCAGAAATGTCCACGCTGATAATTGGACATGGGAACCTTGAACCTTTCCTGCGAAAAAAAAATCAAGACGATTTTGTTTTCTTGCCACGCACCTGACATTTGACGTTGTTTATGCTTATTCACATTTCTATGCATGAAAATATAGGCGTAGGGGCCTCTATATACATATTTTTGCCCTCAATTTATTATTAAAAATGGAGCAAATAAATATCAAATATCCCACTGGCTGTATAATTGTAAAATTGGGGTGTCACATTAACCTTATAGGTGTTTTTTTTCAAATCGGGAAAGCGTCATATTGCCCTTGAAGTATGAAGCTGTTGCTCCCTATTTGAACCGGTATTAGAATCGGGTTTTACACTAATGATGTTATTTTTAACATTCTACCTTATTGCAAGGGGGTGCAAGCATAAAAAAAATGAAGTTTTGGTAATATCCCCTCTAAGATTATTATTTCCCCCTCCCTTACCTTAAACCACATACTATAAATCGGAACGATAATTTCTTTCTTTAGTTTCGCGTTAAAAATATTCTGAAACAAACTGTCCGTACATCCCCGTATGTCCCTTAAAGGTGCAACGAGAGATTTCAAATAACAAAATGTCCCTAATAAATGTGAACATTTTTAACTTTGTGTACCTGTTAGTACATCTCTCATCACAAACATCCCATCTGAAGGATTACGACGGAGAACTGTTTTCTTCTTCTTTGTACCCACGAAATTGTGAAATTTCTAATTTCCTATAGGGGTAAATACGAAATTCAGCCTATGTTTTCTATTGAAATATAAGCATATACAAATCCTTTGGTTTTAAATTTTAAGTTATTTCTGTAGCCAAATACAATGTAGGAACCTATGAGTGTCTAGCTCTATATGGGAAATCACTACATATTACAGAAAAATTGATGACTTGAAATCTCTCGTTGCCACAACCTTTAAAATTGATGAAGATAACCAAGTCCTTTTTATGTTTTTTAGGAATACTTGTTCTCTCCCAACAAAACTCTGTTTGCCCCAACCAACATATAAATTAATGTCCTCTTAACTCGAGGTGACCCCCAGTTATTCAGGCTGAGTATGACAGCACGACAGCAGTTAGACAAGAATCGGTTTACGCAATGCCCTGAAAACGGATACCCCACTTACATACTTTGCGGTTGAACAAGAGTTAGAAAAGTCAGAATAACATTCGAACTTGATCTTCAGATCATATGTGTACGTTATATGTGTAGTAAAATTGAAGTGTCATTGTATCGAGGTTTAATTAAAAAAAGTTCAATTTTCAAGTTCGTCTTCAAGGAGTCTCTGGCATTTTTTCAAAGGCTTTCAAAATGAATGTTTCATGAGGGCGTCCACACACAAAACATGTGATTATGAGCATTTAAGGAACTGTCCGTAAAGGGATATAAATTGTAGCACTGCAATGATTATGTAAAACATATGTGTGAAGTGTAGTGTTAGTCACGCCGACCAGACAAGGCCCTCCCAAGCAAAATATTTTTACGAATCACACTGTGCAAACGATGTAATAAACCATGAGCTTCAACAATGAAGAAGTGATGTTTTTTTTTTGTTACTTTTTTTTTCTTTTGAAATAAAAGGGGTAATCGAAATAGAAATGATTATAGTAACTTTTAATTTTTTTCAAAGCATTATTTAATTTTTCAAAGCATTATTGATGCTATTTAAGTTCGTATTTAACTACAATTTTATGATACAACTATTGAACGAAAGAACTTACTTTTAACAAACCGCAATATGAATTGAAATACACATATAATCTTTTAGCAAATTTAAAATTCAGGAAAATAATGTAGCTTCTCTTAACAGATAAGTTGGTGATTAACCTTTCCACGATGGTTTCACCTGCAGTTCAGGATTATATAGCGACAATCTACGTAATAGAGGTTAACTAGTATGAAGTACATCAGCGCCATGTCCAAGCATGCCACAGGTTGGTTTATGACACTGACCGATACAGGCAGTTTTAGATTCAAGTAAATGAATAGTACGATGAACATGTAATAACTAAGTTGTCTTTCAACATTTAGCAATGTCTAATAAAGCGAAGTGAGACGGCACAGCAACATCTTAAACGTTTGATTGCTAAGCATTTATTTTGCAATTTTATAGACATTTCTGTACAATATTTTAAATATTTTGCTAATTATCAAGAACAAAGAAAAATAAATATATACATGATATTATTGAGATAAACATCTAAATTTATAATGGATTTTAACAAGCAAGTTGAAATTATGTTGAAATTATGAAATTGTGCTTGTTAATAGATTTTAACAAGCAAGTTGAAATGAAGATATTTCACATAACTATGTGAAAGTAGATATAGTCCGCCGGGAGCCACAGTCCATGCTTCATAGACGACAACGGAATAAAGCGTGAAACTAATGTTGAGCAAAGAGTCAACTAAATCGAGTGCCCTCACTATGAGTTACAATATGCTCATCCACCACGGACACAGTTCAGTGGGTAGTACTCGTACATACATAGATATGAACTGACCTTGTGTGATCTGGGTATTATATATCATACCCAAAAACCAGGGGGTGTATTTTCTAAATACACTGGTGAATGGAAGGTACTGAACTGTGCCAAGGAAATCGGAGATTTTACTAGCTCATAGTGCCTATTCTTTACCGTTGTAGGTGTACTATGAGTACGGTGGATTACAAACACCGGTATACATATATGAAATATTAAGATTCTATTTTCAATCAAATTCGGGAAATGACATTAATGTGTTAAATGGGATTTGTTTAGGCTTTTTATATAAAGCGGGTTTTTTTCGTAATTTGTGGTTGATCAGACTCTTAGACAAAGTTTAACCAGATAAAGACCTACCCGCTGGTATGATTTAAAACATTGATTTTAAATAACAAATATGTTGATTTAAAATTACATTCAGCAACCATAGATCTTCTGAAAAGCAGTACTGCAGAATTGAATGATTTATACATCAAATTTAAAAAAAAACTCATATTGAAGTTAAAGAGTAAATCGACTGCCTAAACATTCTTGATTGAAAAAAGTACAAGTTCAGGTTTTGGCCGGATATTGCAGATCTGTCATCCAGACTACGAAAAAATGTCCGATTGAATTATTACAGGCCAAACAGAGTTAGGAGTATGTAACATTCCGTTATAATAAAGACATCAATGTCGTTTTCTCGAATTTAAAAAATAGTATGTTAATATCTTGGGATGATAAGCTTGGCCAAATTTTACCCATCCTCATGAGAAGATTAATTTGTATGTGCAGCAAACGTTTCTAACAAAAATATGTTACAGAAGAATGTGTAGGTAATATAAAAGGTTAATGATCCCAATTCCTTAATATGATGACGATGTCTTCATTCTGGGACATTGTCAAAAACAGGTAAAATACAAGGAAGCCATTCATGTCAGACAGAGAAATGTTCCTCGGGCTTTCCATTAGTTTCCCACGATCTACACTGTATGCTAAATAATTATACAAAATATCGAGATTGAATAGCCCAAGTGGTGGGTTTAAGCAATTCACGATGGAGCAATGTCTATGGAAATATAGAGAGCATAAATAGAAATGAACAAACATTGCTAAATTATGAATAACGTAATTATGAGACGATAAACTTATGTTACTTTCTTTCCTTTGTGAGTGTGTTTGGTCTCTCTTAAATAGAAATTATATAATGATTCTGGAGCTCGAAATGCACAAGGGGGATATACACGTTTTTGCCTGACGCGCTCGATGTTTCATTTTGAATGTGCGCGTGTCTGGGATACTTTAACATGAGACTTTTTGAACAAAGTAAAACGAGTGTGCATGGCACAATAAAAGAAGGAATATGGTCAACAGTCCATGAAGGGAAATAGTTGTATGCATCCCATTAGAATCCAGTTGAATCACACAAACCAATTTCAAAACCTATAGAAAAAACACCATTTGTATGGGATCAGCAGACAGGGGTTAGGTAAAAGGAGAAAATCGGCAAGCTTTCAGAAAGCTATTACCTTCATTATCAGGCAAGGTAAAGAAAAAAATCAGGCTGGTTCTCAGGAGGCCAAGTGATCAATTGGAAATGAAGTTCTATGTGGTGAAAGGAAAACAATACAAGCAAAGAAATCAAACCAAAAATAATAGGTCTCAACGTGTTACGAAGTGTAGATTTTCTAATACATGGTGAAAACAGGTATAGTATGAACTTTTTCACCCAAAACAAATAAACGTAACAAACGAGAATTTGGGGTGGGGGGCAATTAAACACCAATAGCAGGCCAGGCCAGTGATACGTTTGACCTGTTCCACATGGTCTGTCTGTCTCAAGTGTCTTGTCGTGCCTGTATTACACATGTCGTCTCTTATTTTGTTGTAAATGTCTCATCGTAGTGGGACCATAAAATGGAGCTGCACTTAGATGTCATCCACCATACCTTTATGCGTTGATTTATATATATATGATGGTGAAGTATAAACTGAACTGAAACTGGACATAAATTCGGTTTATAATATTGAAATAACTACGAATGAAACAAGGGGTACATTGTTTACCGCTTGTTTATTAAACTGATTAGTACCTTACGTCAGATTAAACCTCGAACTACACAGTTCAGAGTTTGAAAGCTTGCCTACACTATATCCATTCTTAGGTTGCTTCCCGCCAACGTGACGTCTCACGTGTCATATTGTCTGTAGTTAGACGTAAAAAAATCAGAAGATTTTAAGACCTGTGATAATGAAAACAATGTAAAAATTTGAAGAATATGGCTAAGTGGCGCTCAGGATGATCAACTCTCAAATTAAATTAGAAAACAATAAAATCAGTAGAAAATCTATTTGAGGAATGTATACACATTGATTTTTTTGCCCTAAGTATTGGTGTTAATATAATGCCCATTGGCAATGATTAGCGCGATAACAATTCCATTTCCATTTGGGCAGTTTTTTATTTTGGCAAATGTAGACGCCATCTGTCAGACGACTTGAATTTGCAAGATAATGGTATGTGATCAGATCAAAATCAATATTACGTGTAGCATTATGTGTCTGATTAAAGGCAACTTGCACCGTATATTCTGCTATTTACCGACATGCAATGATTTGTAAGGCTTTATGATATGGTTGAATGTCAGTTGGACCTGTGAAATAGAGGGAGAATTTTCAATTCTTGTTCTTGTTTTGTATATGTAATGGTTGTATATTTTAAGGCGTTTGACCTATTTTCTGGCGATAATAAATAATGGAGCTGGTAGGTACTGGTGGAAGAACATTAAGCCTAAAGGCGTGAGAGCTACATGATTTCACAAAAGCGAAATCACTAAGTGTCAAAATTAGGTCAATATCAATATAGTATCAATTAGACTCATTCAATGTCGTTTGTGTCGTGAATACATGTTTAAAGAACTTGCAATAGAAAAAAGAAAAGAAATGTTGAAAAGATGAAAGTGGAGTTGGTTAACGTCAAAGTGGAAATTCAGTTACTTTGCTGAAAATGGTCTTCCAGTGCTAATATAATACATGATAAACAGCAATGGTCTTAAAACTCAACTGGCAAGCAGGAATTTCAATTAGGGGGTTCACACCTGAACTTGAGATAAATTTACTCAATTTTCCCGAATCTTTGTGTCATATACCATATTAAATCACATAGGAAGTTTTAATAATGTGTAAAATATTACTCTGGTTGCCATGGTAACTGCGTAGGGCTTCTGATTGACTGAACACTTAAACAATGATAACTACAAAACAAAAAAAATGCAACTGGTACAAAACGCGGGTGGCATATGTAGGATTGTTTATATGGCAAATGTGAAGCGTCCGATTTTGAACCGAAAAGACATTTTGTCCAAAATGCGGTTTGCACCATAATAAATAAACAATAAATCCTCAAAAAATAACTTATCTTGGAAGTTTTTGCCATTAACTTTAAAAATTGTTACAAATTTTGAGTGCATCTTGGTGCGATGCGATTTCGAAGTGATTCGGGGGTAAATTATTTTTTTAAATGCAAATCTTTAAAATTGCTGGTGAGGAAAGATAAGGAAATACATAAGAAAATGGCCGACCTGAAAATTTAGTCTTGGTTTAATGCATAATGAATTCCTTTAGTCTTGTATTAATTCCTTCTAATCTTATGATATGTGAGCAGAAAAATTGCATTTTCTTAAAAATCACAAGGTTGTTTTTTTTTGCCTAGAAATATACAAATGTTCCAATTGTATGCAACTCGCTTACTTAAATTGGTCATAAAATTTGAAATTCCATTTGAATTCAAACCCCCGCCCCCAGAAAAAAAAATCAAAAGCGGGGAGTTAATACTATTCTTAAGTAATTTTTATCTCATTTTGGCTGGAAGACCCAAAGTTGAAAGTTGAAACCCCAACTGCCGACACACACCAACCCTAACAAGAGGCAGTTATATACAAAAAAAAAAAAAAAAAAGATTTAAAAAATACCTAAAATCTATTTCAGTAACATAATGTAAACCATGATTGCTAGCTATATGCCGCGGTAGTTCTTCTGTTGTGTAAATGTGCGCGTAACACTTTTCGCTGTTATTTTGTGGTATGGATAACCCATAACCGCGGTGTTGTCCATTTAATACGTGAGAATATCACAACGTCAGTCTTACGCTTATAAAGAAAACGTTTTATATAAAGCGATATCCGTAAATAGTAACGAAGCGAATCACATTTTCCCAGAAAAACAAATTGCAAAATATTAAGTAGGACAGGTCTGACATGGCAGTTGGGCGACGAAAATCTTGTCTTTCTTTCATTTTTCTTTCATTGGTTTGAATAAATGCCGGCAGTCACATGCAAGGTCTTTTTTATCCGCCCACCTTATGCGTTCTGTGTTCACTTGAAAGCCAAAGGGTTCAATCTTTACTAAGCTTGCTCCAGATTTGATGGAAGAAAATCATACCAATAAATCACTAGTTGTGGCCTTAGTCAATTCTAAGTATTTGTCTCCATTTGTCCTGAACTCTCCTGATTGCAAGGTCATTAAATAGAATCCCAAAAGATTGTGATAGGGACCAATCCAATTTTTAGATTTAAAATGAAATCTTATCAGATTAGAATTTTAACATAGAAAGATTTAATTAATCGTTCGGCTACGGAGCAGACGACTACGGATTCATGCTGTGGTCCTGACTAAGGTTTGTATTTGGTATTTTCATTTGTTAAGCCAATTTTCAGCAGTACGACACCATTTTGGACAACTGATATAAGTAGGATATTGTAATATCTATTAACCTCTGCAAAAAGGCAGAAAAATCCATTGCGGGAATCTTTCAATACGGCCTACAAAGGTCATAATTTGTATGTTAAGCGCCCTTATATGTCCATTTTCCATAGAGAGACGTGTTTAAAGACTAGATTTTTAAGAAAATCATTTTGCCCGCAAAGAACTTTCGTAAAATTTCAACCTGGATGAAGTCAAGTGGGATAATGATCCACAATTAGTTGTCAAAATGGTGTCGCTGTTGATATTCTTTTGTTTACGTCTGGTTTTGTCATAATAAGTGAGCCTTTCAAACCGCTGTGGGTGTCGACCTGGTATCTTTTTACCATATGGTGGTGTATTAAGAGCGTAAAGTTAAGCTGGTTCGTCATCTAGCATGCGGAGTATATGCCCAAGGAACTTGAGCTGTCGAGTTCTTACACACTCAATAAGAGGCTTTGTACTGGTCATGGCGATGTTCAACATTGAGTCGCTCCCCGACTTTTATTAGAAATCAATGCATAATACAATACAAATACGCTGTGTAAAGTTTAGCCACTTACAGAGGTCTTTATTATATTTCCAACAATTTCCAATACAACAGTGCCGAAAATGGACTCTTATGACAAAGAGGGGAGTGATTTGTTTATATTTTGAAGAAATCGCTGATAGTGGCTTTAAAGGGACAGGAGGAGATTTCTTGAAGATACGAATTTTCTCTCAAATTTGCTCCTTAAAAAAGGAGAACCAAACACTATGTTCTAAACTTGCCTGCTATCATAATCGTCCCCATAGAAAGGCGTGCTTTGATTTTTCTGTCGTGCACGACACATAAAATCCACAGACTATATGGCTCTGTGTCAGAGTAAAAAATGTATAAGCGACGGAGGTTGCATGGTTACATAATATCGTATACCCAGGCTCAGTTGATAAAATCATGCATGCACAGACACGTATGCAGGGGGTACATCAGCCCCCTAAATTCCAAAAAAGGGGAAAGGTCCACTTTTCTGATTTTTTGTGATAAAGATGTCTATTTTTTTAGGGAAAATCTCGACAAGAATTGCACTTTTTGGTGATGAGATTTAAAAAAAAGTCTCATAAAAGGACCATTTGACGAAAGTCTTGCACCCCTAAATAAATCCTGCATATGATGCTGAGCATACATCTTTGACCTATGACTATGCATCCCGGGGGGCTTACTCAACTTGTTTTCAGGTAAGGATGTGCGGCCCGAATTTGGGGCTTGGTAACGGCTTGGGAACTAAAGTTCTTAAAGTAGGGCATTATGAACTAACATTTTTATGAACTAAGGTTTTGGAACTGAAATTTGGCTAAAATTTAGCTTCTGAGGCAAACATTTTCCCAAGGGGACCCTTAAGAACTGAATTATGCTTCAACTGGAACCCTTAAGAACTGCTCGAGAGGCACGAAATGTGGTCTGAAGGGCCGCACATACCCGTACCTTTTTCCTATGTCAGTAACCCCCTTCCCCCGGGCTATGCATGCATGCTTGTCATATGCTTCATTTGTTATGTCGAAGAAAACAAATATTGCAAGGATTCTTCGGAGAAGGGGTAAACATGGGGCTAGATCTGTCCTTGCAAGGTAATCCAAGTTATGTTTATGTTATCTTGTTAAATTTGAAACATTACCACATAGTGCAGTTAGTGTCCACTGTAAACGGGCCTCGACCTTTTACTCACCCAACCAAATCTTTGTGACATGAATCCATTCATAAGTTTGATCGTATGTAAATGATTCCCACTTCACAGGGCACCATCCAATCACTGATCAATAACATGCTATGGATGAGCGATTACCCACACACTGTGTGCATGAACATTGGCGAGAAGGCCTGTTTTTACACATGTTGGAAGCTTTGTTAGAAATGGTCGTTTCGGATCTTTTCAGCACCGTATGTCAACCAATTACATCACCATGTAGAAAATAAGATTATCTTGGTTGTCAGCTTCTACGAAGAGTATAGGTCTAACCGTTTGTCCATGGCGCCCTCTTGAATACGTCCAGCAATCACTGGTGATTTTTGCCATAGAGTTAGCATTATACCCTACCAAAATACCACTCTTTATAAATTAACCATTTTCGGATTTTTCTGAATGTTCTATCATAATAAAATTCACATATGTTATTTATGATAATATATTCTACAATTAGAGCTTCTACCAAGAAAATCCCTTGAGCACTTTTCTCGCAACGACGTGAGTATTCTCATGTCCTATGCGTTAAGCACAGAGTACGCATGGCAGGTCATAGGCCTATTGAATGCACTGTGTGCAGAGTGAATAGGGAAAATGGACAGTAACTGCAAGATGATCAGATTGTTACCTACAAGCAGGCCCGTACGCAGGGGGGAGGGTGCGTGGGTGCGGTCGCACCCCACCCCAAATTCCACAAAAGGGAAAAAGGTCCACTTTTTGCCGATTTTTGTTATAAAAAGGTCCAAAATTTAGAGAAAATATGACGAAAAAGTCCACATTTTGGTGATGAGATGTTCAAAACGTCCAAAGAAGGACCATTTAGGGGTTAGGTCCATTTTTTCAAAAACGGTCCACTTTTTCGAAGACCCGCACCTGCGGTAAAGAAATCCTGCGTACGGCCCTGCTTACAAGCAAATATAATTCAAATGAAAAGTTTGTTCACTTTGAATGTGTTTATTTAAGCCAGTTATTTACCATAGAAGCGGGTGCAAATTGAACGCGAGGTCCACTATACTTATATGGTTCCTTATTATGCACATATACCGACTACATACTTCTTAGTTCTATTTATGTGTAATGAAACGAGACTGTTTGATAGCGAACAGACAATCAGCCAATGAACCTTTCGAAAAGGAAATGGCGCCCAATGGCAATATCTTGCTAGCAGTTTTTCTGCTTTCCCATCGGGAAATATTCATAAGTCCTTAAGAGTCCGTATGTCCAATGACTCCCCGGTGTATATTGCAGAAATGTCGACGCTGATAATTGGACATGGGAACCTTGAACCTTTCCTGCGAAAAAAAGAAATCAAGACGATTTTGTTTTCTTGCCACGCACCTGACATTTGACGTTGTTTATGCTTGTTCACATTTCTATGCATGAAAATATAGGCGTAGGGGCCTCTATATACATATTTTTGCCCTCAATTTATTATTAGAAATGGAGCAAATAAATATCAAATATCCCACTGGCTGTATAATTGTAAAATTGGGGTGTCACATTAACACTTATGAGTGTTTTTAATCAGGAAAGCGTCATATTTGCCATTGATGTACGAAGCTGTTGTTCCATTTGAACCCGGTATAAGGATCGGGTTTTACACTAATTATGTTATTTTTTTAACATTCTACCATGTTGCAACTGTGGTGCAGCATACAAAATGCAAGTTTGTAATTATGAGATTATTATTTCTATACTACACATATAGGAATGACAATTTCTTTATTTCGTTAAGAACAATTGTAATAATATACTTGCTCCTGAATTAGCTTGAATTGATAAATGATAACCAAGTTTTGCAGTCTTCTTATGTTTAAGGAAAATTTTCTCTCCAAAACAAAACTCCCGTTTGCCCCAACCAAACATAACAATTGTCCGCTTAACCCAAGGTGACCTCCAGTAATTCAGGCTGAGCATGACAGCACGACAGCAGTTAGACAAGAATTAGTTTATGCAATGCCCTGAAAACGGATAGCCAACTTACATACTTTGCGGTTGAACAAGAGTTAGAAAAGTCAGAATAACATTCGAACTTGGTCATCAGACCATATGTGTACGTTATATGTGTAGTAAAATTGTATCAAAGTATAAGTTAAAAAAGTTCAATTTTCAAGTTCGACTTCAAGGAGTCTTTCAAAATGAATGTTACATGAGAGCGTCCACACACAAACATGTAAATAGGAGCATTGAAGGAACTGCCCGTAAAGGGATATAAATTGCAGCACTGCAAAACAACCAAGGGGGTGAAGCCCATTCAAAACCAGTCGTCCGTGCTGGGCGCTGACATTTTGAATATTGCACGGAATAATTATTAGTTTGGGTGCTTGTATACACACATAATGTCAATTCGATACAAACAATCCGGCAAAATATCAGTTGTTGGATGTTGGGTGCTATTGGGTGGTTAAATTTTGGTCCTACCCATGGCCACACAACGAATGAAATGAACGTCAGTCGTCTTGATTTAAATAAACCGCCTCAATGAATACATCTTTTCACCTAAGCGCGCATTGCATTATGAGAAAAAAGAGTATCTGAGCACAATGATCCAGGTGCACTATTATTACACCTGGCCACCTCTAACACATACATCAATTTGTATCACTACCGATTAGTGTATCATATGCAAAGCGGCACCCACAGTATGTGGAAGAAGCGGAGGCAGCCATTGCTTTCTATTGCTGGCACTCTATGTTTTCTTTGTGGTCGGCAAAACATGCGAGACGATGAATTCCTAAAGATGACGTAACGTTTTGCCTCTCTATCTATATAGAACCTCTTTGTGTCTCACACTGTAAGACAATCTATTCAACTGAATCTGGTATGAAGCCTTTACATATTCGATACAAAAAGGGTTCATGTAAATTAGGTTTAAAACATCTTATTCTGCTGAACAAAGTTGAGCATTTCAGCTGTTAATACGGCGTTTTAGTTTTGATCTCAACACATCTCCTCCAGATGTGTTCGTACCATCGACGATATGCGTTTACTGACAGAAATAAAAAATCAGACTATAAAAGTTGCGCTAACCCTATTGACAATTATGCTGTTTACAGATTGAATTCAGTCCAAATCTTCTTCTCTGTATGACTAGTTCTCTTTCTCTATAGGGTTTACTGCAACTTTTAAATCCTGGGGTGGGTTCGGTCAAGTGGGCATAATTCATGAATACTCCTAAATAAACATTATTATACCCTAATACGATGTATCGTTTGAACTTGTCAGACAAATTTTAGAGTTGATGAATTACTTTTTTGGGTGTGTTTATATGTGAAGTGTAGTGTGAGTCATCGTGACGCCGACCAGACAAGGCCCTCCCAACCAATGTACATTTTACGAATCACTATGTGCAAACGTTTTCATGAAACTATGAACTTCAACAATGAAGAAGTGACTTTTTTGTAACGAAATAAAACGGAATAATTATAGTAACTTTTCATTTTGTTCAAAGCAGTATTAATGCTGTTTAAGTTTGTATTTAAAGAAACACTGACACGTTTGAAAAGTAGTACGTTACGCCTTCTAGATTTTTCAAATTGATATTTGCATGGTTGTAAACCTAGGCTTGTATCCATTAGCATTAGCCCTCATCTGAAATTATTGAGCCCGATTCAGCGCGCTTATGGGTAAAGAGAACGATTCTATAACTAATGACCCCGGCGACATTAATTCAGCAGACGACGCGGAAATGGTGTTTAACACAAGAAAACACACGCCGAAGTTGATTCCCACGGCATGCACATTGCTTAACCAGCCTGTGTATTAAAACCTTTGTGGTTTTAATATCAATGAGTACTAGCCGATGATATTCATGTAATAGACACATTTGTTGATTGAAGTTACGGCATATTTAACAAAACGCAATATTAGTTGAAAAACACATGTAAATGATCTCTTAACAAAATTTAAAAATTCAGAAAAAATAATGTAGCTTCTCTTAACAGATAAGTGGGTGCTTAACCTTTCCACGATGATTCCACCTGCAATTCAGGATCAGATAGCTAACATCTACATAACATAGGTTAACTACCTATTTTAAATACATCAGCGCAATGCCCAAGCATGCCACAGGGGGTTTATGACACTGACCGATACAGGCAGTTTTAGATTCAAGTAAATGGATAGTACGATGAACACGCAGTAACGAAGTTGTCTTTTAACATTTAGCAATGTCTAATACAGCGAAGTGAGGCGGTATCGAAGCATCATAATCATTTGGAATTATAAATATAAATCGCATAATGTAAATATACCGTTCTGAACCTCTGGTGCTATCCGCTAGAAAAGCGATGGACACCTTCGGACCTAACACTTATAGATTATTATATATTGCTCTTCTGCCAGCCCTGGCGTGTTTAATTGGTACAGGGTGAGTAAAAAAGATTTACACTAGTATTGTTTTAATTTTTCTACAGCAGTGAAAAATCTACCAAAGATATTGACTATCACATATAAAACAAGATTATTTCACCTACTAGAGAAATTTTGAATTTTGATTTTTGAACTTTGCATTGAGAAGTTATGCTAACTCAAAGATAGGTACCCATTTTTCACTCTGTCCACGGAATTACTGTTGTGGAATACGGCAAAGAGACTTTGGTTGAGTCTACATAAGTGCATCATGACATTCTTTGCTTTTTGTAATCTTTCAAATATCAAGAAAAATGTCAACCTATTTCATTATTCTGAAATCAGCACTCAAACTTTGAAGTATTATTTCTATAAATGTTCCAAATTGTTCACATATCTTTTCGCGGAAACTTAGAATGCAAATATGTAGGCAATCCTATACAATACAGCCGGTTGACCCACATTTTTTTCACCGACGCCTTCATAATCTGATGAGGGCTACTTTGGGGAATCAATATTTGAACATTACACACATTCAACCACCATCTGTCTTTCCTTTTGCATCTCAATCCTTTCCTTTCCCTTCCTTCGCTTGTCTTTAGTCCTTTTCTGCTTTTCCTTTTCCAACTTTCCTGCTTAACCGGTAGCTTAAGCTTACTCCCTGGCCAGACCCACGGCGGAGGGGACAATGTGTCCTCTTCCCCCCGCCTGATACGCTACTGTTATTGACTGTTGTTAAGAAATATCACCAACAACACTCAACAGTTGGTACGGATTAGGTAATTGTTACTTTAGGGGAAAAAAAACTAAGGTATTAAGCTTTAGATGACATTAACTCAATTGCTTTGCTGTAGTTGTGGACGCGAACCGTGGTCAATATGGTTTTTGACGGCTTTCCGTTAAGTTACCATATGTACACTATCTAAACTGCCAATTTTTTTACCAATGACAGTGAATATAATGAGCTATTGTTTTCATGTATAAAAATCAATTTCTAAACTTGTTAAATATTTTTAATATTTTTCTGAAATCGAGTGTAAATCTTTTTGACTCACGCCCTGTAAGAGCGTCGTCACTAGTAATACGGAGGTTGCCTGTTCGAGTCCGGTCAAGCGAACATGGGTGTTTTTTCAACACTTGTGTGTGCTGGCCATCTCCAGGAAAAGATTAATACATATTCATCATAATCATTTGATTGCTAAGCGTTTGTTTGCAACTTTAAACACATTTCTGTACAATCTTTTAAATATTTTGCTAATTATCAAGAACAAAGAAAAATAAATATATAAATGAGATTAATGAGATAAACAACAAAATTAAGAATGCGTTTTAACAAACAAATTGAAATTATGTCCGGCGTGAAAGTAGATATAGTCTGTCGGGAGTCACAGTCCGGGCTTCATAGATGACAATGTGTTTCTACATAATTCTAACTTTGTTTAGGCTTTTTATATAAAGCGGATGTTTTTTCGTAATTTGTGGTTGATCAGACTCAAACTACTTACAAAAAGTCTAACTAGATAACGAGCTACCTTCTACCGGACTCGTGCTACTTATTTAACATTGATTTTAAATAGCAAATAATGTGAATTTTCAAATTATATTCAGCAACCAAAGACTTGAGAAGCAGTTACGGTAGAATTGAATGATTTATACATCAAATTAAAAAAAATCATACTGAATTAAAGAGTCAAATCCACTGCCAACATTCTTGATTGGAAAAAGTACAAGTTCAGATTTTATGCCGGATATTGCAGTCTGATCATGCACGACTTACGAAACAAATTGTCTGATTTAGTTATATAAAGGCCTAAACAGAGTTAGATGTAGCCAACATTCCATCAATATCTTGCGATGTACGCGATGTACGCCCGGCCCAATTTCTACCCATACCATAAGGACCCCAATGGAATTAAGCTTTTTGTAAAAAAGGCTTTTTGGGCTATCCTTGGTACTACTGGGTTTATTTTCCATTTTCCTCACTTTGAAATAGTTCTCTCCGGTACCCACATCACATTGTATACACTAGATTTTATAATTGTTATTTATACATGTGCAATCTTTTGTATAGGTTATGTGTTTTTTTCTTTGTTATCATCATTTTTTAATGTATAAGTACTGAATAAAATGAAATGAAATGAAATGAAACATGAGTCGATTAGATTGCATGTGTAGCAAACGTTTCTTATAAATATGTTACAGAAGAATCTTGAGGTAAGATAAGAGGTTAACTGACCCCAATTCCTTAATATGATGCGATGTCTTCATTCTGATGAACTCTGGAGACATTGTCAAAACATGTAAAATAAAGGAAGCCCAATTCATGTAAGACTAAGAATGTTCCCTCTGGGCTTTCCATTAAATTTCTCCACGATCTACATTGTATGCTAAATAATATACAAAATATCAAAGTGAATAGCCACGGGCTTTGTTTTTAAGCAATCGCCACGAGAGCAATGCCTATGAAATAATAGAGAGCATCACATGAGTTCAGACACATTTCTTAGAAATGTACACACATAGATAAATTACGAAATAATGTTATATAAGAAACTCGCATTATGTACTGTGTTTTCTTTTGTGAGTGTGTTAGAGCTCTTATATAAAATGTATATAATGATTCTGGAGCTCGAAATGCATAATGGATTACACGCGCTTTTGCCTGACGCGTTCGTTGTTCATTTGAAGGTGCGAGTGTCTGGGTTACTATATTAACATGAGACATTGGAACAAGTAAAAGCCATTGTGCATGACACAATAAAAGCAAGGAATCTGGTCCAACCGTCCAGAAGGGACTCGTTGTATGCATCCCATTAGGATCCAGTTGAATCACACAAACAATTTGAAAACATATAAGAAACAATTTGTATTGCCCCCGCTCAACACACAGTGTGTAGTGTAAAAGGGAGAAAATCGGCAACCATTCGAAAGCTATACTTTCCTTTTATCAATGCAAGGTAAAAAAAAAAACAGGCTGGTTCTCAGGAGGCCAAGTGAGCCAGTGGAAATGAAGTTCTATGTGGAGATAAGGAAACAAATACAAACAAGAAATCAAACAAAGAATAGGTCTGGAAATGTACAAAGTGTAGATTTTCAACTGAAGTACACGGTAAAATTTTAGCCACCAAACAAATAACGTAACAAACGCGAATTTAGGGGGAAAGGGATAGCCATTATAGTAGACCAATCGTGATACTTTTGACTCTGCCAACATGTCTGTCTGTCCTTAGATGCATGTCATGTCAAGTCTTGTATTACATATTTCTTTCTCCTATTTGTGTTTGTAATGGAGCTCGTAAATTTAAAATTGAGTTTGGGTTGTAAAATGGAGCTCGCTCTTAGTGGTCATGCCACCATACCTTTCTACTTTGAATTGTTATTATCTATGGTGGTGAAGTAAACTGAAACTGAAATTAGAGAAAAATATCTTCATAATGGTAGAAATAACTGAAGAATGAACAAATACTTTGTTTACACGCTTTGTTTATAAACTGATTATTACCTTACGTCACATTAACCTCGAATTAACCATTTTCAAGCGTTTGAATGCCGAAGTCCTACATTCCATTAGGTGCTTTTTGTCAACGTGACGTCACGTGTAATATTGTTTGTAGTTTGGACGTTAAAGAATCATAATACAGTTTATCGATGAAATCGATAAACTACTTTATCATCGCTAAATAAGCCAAATTGGGTGTCCTTGGGCGTCTCTTGGATGCGCGTGGGTCAGTTCCCCTTGGGTATTTTTCCTTTGTTTCTATTGACCACTCAGAGCTTCCCATTTCCGAGGAATCTTCCCTAGTGTGTCTTGAGAGACTGTCACAAAATGGACAACGTCTTCTGTTAGCAAGGAATGCACTCATGTTTTGAGGGTGGCAAATTGTTTTGAATTGCTGTAGTGTCAGTGGAAATAACACGCCAGTTTCGCTACTACTTGTATAGGATATTGGTTAACGGTTGTATCTGCGCTTATCTGTGGAATGAGGAATCTCTGCTTATGGTTGAAATGTTCGTGATTTTCAGATTTTTTTCACCAGGGGTAAGGTTTTCTTAACATTTAACATTGTT